>PVLC010029672.1:0-20036 GCA_004027655.1 Graphiurus murinus
CAACCAATGTGATGCTTTTTGCAATTGTGAGCCTTTTTTTTTTTTTCTAAATGGGAAGAAAAGCATTTTGCACAGAAAAATCAAAGTGAAGAACATCCCACAGACAGGAGAATGTGTTTTTTTGTCAGTCATTTTTAAAAGGGTAAAGGCCAAGAGTGTGGGACAGGCTTGGTTCCTGGGTTAAATAAGTGTCTCCTTTGGGCTCTGGCTGTCTCCCTGGGCCGTTCCAGGTCTGCATTTGTGCTGTAAGCCCCAGGAGCTCCTGAGGATGCGGAGCCCGGGAGGAGGGCTGTGCATGCCTGCTGCCTGGCGATGGTTCTCAGTCTATATCGCTCAGTGTTCAATGTGCCAAAGGGAGAATTGGTAATGACGAAATCTAGACTCTGTGTAGGAAAAAAAAAATGTCTGGCTCGGGGGAGACATAAATGTCAGAGCATCATGGATTTGCATCTTTAGGAAGAAGTTTAAACTCTGAAGTTGACTAACCATGTGGCCCAACCCTGCATGGACAGAAAATTTCTCTTTGTCTTTTTCTATCCTGATGGGTGAAGTGAAAAGAACCTTGTGATTTCAAGGAAACAAAAGGTGAAGCCAAAAAGTTCCCATGCTAACCTTTCGGGTCTCAGTTTCCAATCCTTAGGATGGGCATGATTAGATCAACCCCTCTCGGGGTGTTGTAAGGACTAGAGATAAAATGGAAAACGTACCAGGTCCAGGCCCTTATCCACACATCAGGCAGAGTTTACTGTTGCTGGGAACTCCTCACTGCAGACTTTGTTACAGCAAATGATTGTGTGTGCGCAATGACTAGATATTTGTCTTCGTGTGTGCTCTCTGTGCTGTGTGAGTTTGCATATATGTAAGATGGCATGTGTGCCTGGGTGAAGTTCAAGGTCAGCCTGGGCAACTTAGAGAGACCCTGTTTCAAAATAAAAAGTAAACAGGCTGGGGTTTTAGCTCCATGGTAGACCACTCCTGGGTTCAATCCCCAGTGCCACACACACACACACACACACACACACACACACACACACAGGAATATAAAAGATGGCATATGCATGATTGTGCACAGGAGATTAGTTTTAGAAGTAGTAGCATTCCTTGGCCAGAAAGGATGGACATTTTTGTTGTTTTTGGCAATTCAGAACTCTGCTGTTTACTGTACCAGTGGCTGATCCTATTCTGAGTTCCCCAATTAAATGGGAGAGACAGGAAAGTATGATTAAAAATGAGACCTTCCTGTCCATACACCTCAGGCTGCACTTAATTTGTTTTGTTTTGTTATAGTACTAGGGATTGAAACCAGAGGCATTCTACCTCCGAGCTACACCCCCAGTCCTTTTTTTTATTCTTTATTTTGAAACAGGGTCTCAATAAGTTGTGGAGGGCCTCACTAAGTAGCTAAGGCTGACTGCAAACCCAGATCCTCCAGTCTTAGCCTCCCAAGTACTGGGATTACAAGCATGACCACCATGCCCAGCTTGCACTTAATTTAAAATTCAATATTTAGGGGAGGAGGAGCTAGTACTCATGAAAGACTACCTGCAACCTTCAAGGATGTAACAGCGATGGTGACTGGGAGTTCCCAAGGGACACAGAAATCCTGTATAGCTACCATAGCACTGGGCCTCTGTCCCCTAAAAAGGGAGAGGCTGAGTTGAAATCCCACCTGTCATACAAGAGCACCAACAAAGCCCTCTCCTGTGTCGCCCAGTTCCCCCTCTGCTTCAATCCCTCCTGATGCTTGGAAAGAGAGTGAGGGATTTAGTTCATTTCTCCTAATGATGATCCTATCAACTTGGCTTCCTTAATGGTTTCTCAGATAGAGGATGTGCTCTTCCAAAAGCAAGCAGGACTTACAAGTAAGTGCAACAGTGTGCATTTGCTCGCGATAATCCCAGAATCATTTAGATGTGAAAAGCCATTAGTAATTGGCTGGGAGAATTAGTTTAAAGTTGGCATAATACCTAGCTATATGCATGTACATTGTTATTTTAAGCAATCTGTGTGTTTAGATGCCATCAAGCTAATTAGGAAAAATGTATTTGCACAGCACCCAAGTTTGGAGTGCAATTGAATGGAGAAAATAAATCCTCCTCACTAAGCTAATGTGTACCTTCTGAATCTCCAAAGTTCTTAAAATTGCCAAATGCTAAGAATACACAAATTTATTTTAAAGCGATTATTTAGTTTTCCCAATAAGCATTAGCATCTAAAATTAGATGTTTTTTAACCAATGATTTTTTTCCCATGTTTCAAATCCTAACTCATTAAGTTCTTTCACGGTGATAAAAAGACATCAGGCTGAACAAATCAAAGAAATAGGTAGAGAAATAGATGGATGGGTAGACATATAGATGGATAGATAGGTAGATGGATGGACAAATAGATGATAGATGGATAGATAGATTGATGGGTAGATGGATAGATGGATGGGTAGATGGATGGGTAGATGGATAGATAAATATGTGAATAGGTATACGGGTAGATGTATAGGTAGAAAGACAGATGGATGAATAAATAGATGGGTAGATGGGTGGATAGACAGAAGATAGATACATAGATATGTGAACATAATTCAAATATATGCTTCTATTAGAGTACACGTACGTGCCCAGGTTGTGTCACATATGTGAACATACATTACCTGGGTTGCGTGCACATTTCTGTTCATAGTATGAACTGTATCAGATCTCCTATGTTGCTCGTATTTGATGTTTTGTTGCTTGTGGAAGAGTTAGAATTTTAACTGGTGCCACGCCATCTGGATTCAAATCCTGTCTCTACCTTACTTGTAGGTAGAGAGATAGATGGATGGATAGAAAGATAGATGGATAGATAGATGGGTGGCTGTGCAGTCTGAAATAATTCTCTTAACCTCTATTTTTTGAATTTTGCCATGTGCAAATCTGCAATCTGCCTCAAGTCTCAAGTTGGTTTGTAGACTAAATGAGAGGCAGAATATAAAGTCTCTGAATAGTACCTGGCACACAGAAGTGTCACATGCATAAAAATGTTCCCATGGGCA
This sequence comes from Graphiurus murinus, assembly GCA_004027655.1. Lineage (NCBI taxonomy): Eukaryota > Metazoa > Chordata > Mammalia > Rodentia > Gliridae > Graphiurus > Graphiurus murinus. The sequence continues at coordinate 3,029 of PVLC010029672.1, forward strand.
TTCCCATGATGGGTGATGAGTTGTGTCATGTGTACATGGATGGCAACACACACATGCCATCCTGTGCCACACGAAGGGAGGTTTCCCCGCATTGTGTGAGAACCGACTACAGCATGTATACCCTGTGCTGTTGTTTACATTGAGTTGAGTGTGTATTCTGTTCTCTGTTTTATGTGTGTGGATCTTCTCCCGGGACTGTGCATCTGTGTTTCATTTCAGGATCCGTTGCATTGCACATGTTTTGTGTTTTGTTAGAGGTGTGTACACATTGGATTGCATTTCACTTAGATTTTGTGCTGGTGTGCCTGCTCTAGTAAGACGCATACATCAATTGTAACATCCTGCATGGGAGTGTTAGTAGCACTGAATGGCCTATTTGGGTGTTAATGACGGAGGCCCCAGCCGGAGGCTTTGTTTGAAACATACTTTTTGATAGTGTTAGTTATTAATATTCAGAAATTGAAGAAATGAAAATGAAATGGCACTTTCTCTTTTGAAAACTAGAACACCTGATAAGATTGGCCCTACATTCCCATAAGACAATCCTTATGGGAGTTAAAAACGTCTATGGATGCAACTGGAAAACATTATGTTAAGTGAGATTAGCCAGTCACAAAGAGTAAAGAAGCATATGTTCTCCCTAATATGTGGATGCTAGGGAGAAGATGGGGCATAAGAGGGTCTCCAGATGAAAAAGGAGAGACCTTCGATAAGCAAAGAGGTTGATTTAACTGAAGGGGATGAACGGGGGGGGGGGTGTCATCCTAAGGCACATGATGTGCTTACACAATTATGTCAAGGTCACTCACTGAACTGAACCTGAGAGAGAGGGAGGGTGAGGGAGCGGGGTGGGAATTGGGGAAGGGATCAAATGAGAAATGTGTGCACATATGTCATTATCAATTTGTACCTAACAAAGATATATGCTTACAATGCATGAATTATTACAATAAAACACAACACAACAAAACAAAAAGTCTACCTCCCTTAAGTGTAAATAATATGCAGTTTGCCTCAGTCTCCAGCATTCCCTAATATTCTCAAGTGTTGCCATCCAGGCGCTACTGCTATGCTTTAGCTTATCTGTGCTATTTTTCTCATGCCCAACCTCCCGCACCCATCCCCATCTCCTTTCTAGTTTCTATGGTCTTTTGAGTTTGCTTCCCCTGACTTCTGAATGCACAAAAGCTGGATGCTCTTCTCACAAGCCCAAGGAGGGTGGGTGAGTGAGAGGAGGGTGTGCAGACCCCAGAGAGAAGTAAGGAAATGTCCGGTTCTCTGGGACCCCTGTGCTTTTCTGGACCTGCCTGCCACACCAGGAAGCAGCTTCCAGAGGTACTGACCCTGCTGATGGAGAAGAGCAGCCCTGGGCGGTCGGAGCACACGCCCGTGAAGCAGAAGCGCAGCTTCCAGTAGAAGAGGTGCTCCCAGATGAAGGTGATGAGGCTGAGGGCCATGGCCGCCGCCAACATGTAGAACACGCCCGCCATGTTGTCCACGTCCAGCTGGCTGCTCATGACCTCGTTCTTCTCGTTGTGGCAGATCCCGGTGAGCCACAGCGTCTCCAGCTCCTCCATCTCACCTGAACAGAACACAACACCCGCAGGCAGTGAGCCCTGGACCTTGCACTTTGGGGCGGACACTTCCGGGTTTGGGAGGGACAGACATGTGTGCCTCAGTGCTGGGCAACCTTGAGGCAAGTTACTGAGGTCCACTGTTCTCTGACTGTTCGCTCTTTGAGTGGGATAATAATGATAACAATACCTGCCAGATTTCATCGCAGCCAGTATGGAATTGGATTAACACATATAGTACAACGAATTCAGCACAGTCCCTAGCTTGGTTTGGTTTTCATCATTACTGTGCCTTTCCTATGTTGATGACCCCTTACTTGCCCCCAACACCCACCCAAGCTCGGGACACAATGACATGGGAATGACCCCGCAGCATGTTGCAGTGGGAAGGATTAATTTCAGTTCCGACTGTCCTTTGCTAGCTGTGTGAACACGGAGCACACTTACCCTGTAGCTAGCACCAGTGCATACTTCCTAAAGGTGTGGTGATCTCAAACAAGAGCTACATGTCTAAAATCCCTCATGTGCCTGTCCACGTTAAGTTCTCATAAATAATAACTTGGCTACCATTTATGGTTGGGAAGGAAACGCCTAGCCCAGTGCTTAGCATGTGGTCATCCTTGAATGTATTCGTACTTCTTTCCCATCTCTTTAGAATATTCAGAATTTCCTGCAAAAGTCACCCACGAGCAGCACACAAAGCTTTAATTGAAGAGACATCTTCAGCTCTGAATGGCCCCTTGCAAACTAAACACCTCCTCACTTCAGTAGGCAATTGAACAAGCAGGTGGGGTTTTCAATGGGGGAAAAATTAGACATGCTTAGCATTATTTTGTCTCCTTTCTGTTGCATTTTATCTAGTCGCCATGTAGGAGGAAGTTCTCTGATCTAAATGTCTAGCAATTATACTGTCTAGCAATTCACTAAACTATGGCACTTAGACTATGATTCAGCTTTAAAAAATGATCTTTCAAGGATACTAATAATCAAAGCAGATCCCTATAATGTTAAAAAGCAAATTATGGCTATTTTACATATGCATTTGTATATATGATTTCTAAGATGTAATCAGAGGCATTTGGAGAAAGAGAAACACTTCAAATGTTCTAATTGATTCTCCTTCGGAGAGGTTAATCATGATTATTGATTTCCTATTGGTCTCTTCAAGTTTTGTGAGATTCGCGTGTATTGCTTTAGGTTTGTTCTTACTCTTGAATGACTTGAACATGGAAATCTGAGCTGGCAACGATTTTTTCTTTGACCTTTTGAAGATGTTATTAAGTTTCCTTCTCATCTGGACTGGGGTTATGAGAAGGCCGTTGCTATCATTGTTGTTGTTAACTTTTTACATACTCTCTATTTTATCTCAAATTGCTTTTGAGAGCTTCATTTTGTCTTGAATGTGAAATCTAGGTGTGGATTTTTTTGGAGGGGGGGGCTTTCAACTCAGGGTGACCCTTCAATCTGATGACTCAAAACTTTAATTCTCATCTATCTAAAAAAAGTCATCTATCATAAATTTGAATATTAACTCTCCAATCCTATCTGCCCCTTCCCATTCATTCTTCCCTACAACTCCCTCCCAGGCCTTGGAAACCCCTGATCTTTCAACTGTCTCTATAGCTTTACCTTTTCCATATTTATGTAGCCTTTATAGATTGACTTCTTTCACTTAAAAATATGCACTTAACAAATCAATACTACACTATACCTAACTCTAGTTAAAATGGCAATCATCAAGAGTATAAATAATAACAAATGCTGGCAAGGATATGGGTAAGTAGGAACTCTTATACACTGTTGATGGGATCGAAAATTAGTACAATCTATGTAGATCCTTTTGGAGATTCACCAAAACACTAGGAATGGAACCACCATATGACCCAGCTATATCATTCTGCCGTATCTTTCCTAAAGAATTAAAGTCAGAATACTATAGTGATACACGCATACCCATGTTTAAAGCAGCACAATTCACAATAGCTAAATTATGGAACCAACTCAGGTGTTCATCAGCAGATGAATGGATAAAGAAAAGGCAGTAGAGACATGCAATGTAATTCTACTCAGCCATAAAGAAGGACAAAATTGTGTCATTTTCAGGAAAATGGATGGAACTAGAGAATATTGTGCTAAGTGAGATTAGTTAGTCTCAGGAAGTCAAGGATCATTTGTTTTCCTTCATATGTGGAAGCTAAAGAGAAAATGGGAAATAAAAAGGGACTTTAAATGATAGAGATAGAGATAGAGATAGAGATAGATAGAGAGAGAGAGAGAGAGAGAGAGAGAGAGAGAGAAACCAGTAGAGTATTTGAGTATTTGAATGGGGTTAGGGAAGATGATGGGAAAAGGGAATTGAGGAAGGAAGCAATTCAAATAATACTACAGCAATATGTGAAGATATTACTACCAATCTCACTAACTTAAGTGGAGAAGGAAGTAGGGAGGGATGTGGAGGGAAATACACAAAAAACTGTGATCATGTATATTTTTCATCACATTGAACCTCATTATAATATGCAATTGCAATGCTCTAATAAAATAATTTAATATTTTTAGTTTCCCCATATCTTTTCCTGGCTTGATAGCTCATTTCTTTTTATGGGTGAATATTCTTTCATGATCTGGATATACAACTGATTGTTGGGTTGTATGATAAGGCTTTGTTTAACTTTGTAGAAAGTTGCCCAACCATATTCTATTCATGTTTCCACGAGCAATGAATGCGAGTTCCTGATGCTCCATATCCTCGCCAGCATTGATTAGTGATGTCAGTGTTTGGGATTTTTGCCATTTTAATCAGGGTGTAGTGCTATCTGATTGTTTTAATTAGCATTTCCCTAATGATTATGATGATTTCTTTTTTTTTTCAGGAGAATTTTGTTTAAAATATTCTGGACCCTCTCACTTTATTCTCTAGATTATTGACTTATTTTTCAATATTTTGCATTCCTTTATGTCTCTGGAATGCATTTGGATCATTCCCATAGATCTATTTTCTAGTTCATCTATTCTTTCATTTAGCTTTATGTTTTAACTTTGCTCTAGTTATTTTCATTGGTACATTCATTGTCGGCTCTTCTAGAGTTCTTTCTGTTCTTTTCATTCCAATGTTCCACTCCTTTACTGTGATTTATTTTTTTAACTTTTGTATATGTAACAAATTCAAATCTATAATCTTGCAGATTTAATTTTGAGCTTCTTAATCTCCTGCTTGCTGTGTTATCTCACTCTCATGGTGGACTACTTCCTTGTGACTTTTGTAATTTTTGATCATGAGTTAACCCAGTAGAATTGTTCTCCCTATAAACACCATGAATTCCACCCCCCCCCCCGAAACTGGGTTAGAAAAATGTTTCTACAGAGGATCCCTGGGTTTGCTTCTGCCATAACTCAAGGCGTTTTCAAAGTACTAGCTTTGGTATGAAAAAAAAATTCTAATGTGATGACTGTACCATTTAAGTAGCATACACTTGTCCTCCCATACTCATTCGGGTTTCAACTCAGAGTTTCAAACAGATGGCAAACTTCCCTGCATTTTCTTCACTTTGATGGACAGAGATTTTCCTCATTTCCTTTTCACAGACTAGGTGACTCATTGAAGGTCTTAGATTTTTTAATCATGGCGGGGGGAGTTGGGGAGCATACATATTTATGAGAGAAAAAAATAGGAAATCTATCCCCTTCCAAGTTACTCATCCACCAAGAAGAGTGCTTGTTAATCAGTGGTACAGACTAAGTGATGGGGAGGGGTATCCTGATTCAGTTCCTTTTATTCCAACAGCGCCCAGCACTTTCACACAGTCACAAATGCCACAAGAGGCTCTAATATCATCTTCTTGTCCACCCACCACCACCATAATCTCATCCAAATCCCTCTGTCCGCCATGTGCCTCGAGACTTATGTAACTGCTCCCTCTCCTTCCTAAACCGCCAAAGTCATCTCTTTCAAAGATGTTAGCTTTCCCCTCCCTTTGGAGTTTGTGAGGACACAAAAATGGGTCTTCTCCCCATGACTCATCAAGCTCCCAGTACATCTTCTTTTTGGTGTTGTCCTCAAAATAGTCAGGGTTGTAAGCCTGTAACAGCAGCAGTCTGGCTACAAGTAACATCACCTTGATGTTACTTGGTGTAACTTGATGTTTCCGGGTGTAAATACAAAGATTTTTTACCTCTGCTCTTTGCCCAAACAACACCTCTCTTTAGCATAAGTCAAGTTGGTAAACCAGACCCGGGTGCCTACCAGAGAGCAAATTCACATTTCTCAGTACCAATTACAGCCTGTTACCATCACTTTCCAGTTAATCATTTCCTGCCTCGTGGCCCTCTCTGACTAGTGTACTGAACTGTAGTTCAAATACTTTCTTATTTCGTTTTTAATTTACTCAAGTATATTGTAATCTCCTTGAGGGAGATCAGGGACCATGCTTTATGATTTTGATATTTCTCATGGCCCACAGCACAGAGTAAAGCACTGAATCCATATTTTCTGTTTCTTTCCTTATATCCCCGGGCTTAAATTGGGCAAGACTGCAAAAAATAAAAAATAAAATAAAGGGTTCAGATCTGTTTGGTGATTTTTTCCTGCCATATAAATAGAGGAAATACAGAGCCCAGGGAAACTTCGCCGTGGGCTCAAGCGTCACCTGGGATGTGTGGATGCCCTCAGCTCTGGTGAAGCATCAAATGTCATTTTTCCAAGGAGCAGCTTAGTGACTCTCATTCCACCGTCAGCTCTTGCCATCACAGAGAGGCTGCAATCTTTGTCAATGTTACTGTGTGAACCAGACCTGACAAATGGGACAATGAAATCTCTTTCCTGAAGCAGACTCCTTCCCACTGGGAAGACACAGCTAAATGCTCTCCCGGGAGCAGATGAAGTCTAGGGTTGGCAGCTTTGGGCTTGAGGCCATACTATGGGGAGATTGGTCCCCACTTCAGGCTGAAAACCATCCCCTTTCTGTGTATACCTCTAATAATGGGGAGCTTATGAATATCTGCAGGGCTCCTCTGCACCCCCAGGAAGGTGCAGCTGTTCTGAAAGTTCTTCCTAGAGCTACCCCTCTCTCCTTTCACACAACACAGCTCTTCTCATATCTGATTTCAAGGGAGAAGATGTTGTCAACCCAGGTATCCCTGCCAATCTCTAGGTTTGGGCACCGTCCTGAGGAAGACTGTAAGTCTGGGGCATAGAGGAAGGCATCGCCACTCTCTTCTTTTCTGATGTTGCCAAGATTCAAAAGTGGGGTTTCAAGAGTCAAGGGCCAGAATGATGCAGAATCTAAAGAGGAACAAACAAAGAAACTGAGGCAGTACTGTGCTCGGCTCAGACTTGCTCTCATTAGCTGCTTGGGTGATACTACCAGAGGCTGCATGCCATGCCAGGCTGGTCAGAGAAAAGGTACAGACAGGACACAGACAGTGCAGGCTGAGCTGGGTGCATAGGACTTCTCACATTATCCATCTGCTCACTTCCAAGGTTCAAGTTGCAGGTTTTGTATTTGCAAAAAGAAATGAATGAAAATCCAACTAGATACCCCCCAGCAAATCACAAGAATGTTGCAGGTAGAAAATACTAGAATGAGCTACAGAAGGAAGCACCCTTCCCTGAAGATTTAGAGGAGCATATCCAATCATCTGGACAGGTCTGGGCAGTCAGGAGGAAGTGGTGTTAGTGTCCACATCTGACTCTGACTGCCCGCCTTCAGCTCCTGCCATCCACAGGTGCTGGTCATTTGACCCTGGTCCAGGTATGGTACTTATCTATCCATCCACTCAGCCATTCATGTATCTACCATTTTAAAGTTTTTATTTTTATTTTTTATTTATTTATTTATTTATTTATTTATTTTTGCGGTACTGGGGATTGAACCCAGGGACATTCTACCTTTGAGCTAAACCTCCAGCCCTATTTAATTTTTTATTTTGAAACAAGGTCTCACTAAGTTGCTGAAACTGACCTCAAACCTATCATCCTCTGGTCTCAATCTACCAAGTACTGGGATTATGGGTATATGCCACCACGCCTGGCTTAGTTTTTTGTTGTTTTTTTTTTTTTTTTAACAAAATTACATAAAATCTACTATGCTCAGGCACTGCAGTGGAGTTTTTAAAAATATCACCTTAATGTGTCTTGCAGACACAGATGTAAGGTAGAGATAATTCCTATGATCTCCAATTCTGACATCTACCGAGCAGGTGGCGTTCACCTCCTAGGAGATGGATTAGAATTAAGCCATGCCACCTTCACGCAGCGCCTTACACACACTAATCGCTCGGTGAGTATCCCTGGGGATTGTTTTATTACCGCCTGAAGCCAGGGAAGTCGGGGAATGGGGTGGGCCCCAGAACCCTTCCTGGGATCTCCTTACTTGTGCAGTCTTTGAACCCAGGCATGCACGTCCAGGGGAAAGGCTCAGCCCCGCAAGAAGACACTGCTGCTACGTCCAAGGGAAATCAGTTCCTTCTTTGCCCCAAGACTCATTTTCGGCACTTCCAGAGGGAGTTCAGTTGCTTTTCAGATTAGATTTCATTCTATTCTGTAAGACAGTCCGAGAGCTCAGGGGATTGCTTCAGGAAAGGATTTTACAGCAAGCAGTGTGACTAGCTGAGCAGTTCTCCCCTGAGGTCCACTGCGAAAAATCCATTTTGAACCTGTACCCTTTAGGCTTTATTCAAGGGCCTGAGAATTTGCTGAAACATATATTTTAAATCAGCCTCCACATATAACCATATAACCTCGCAGGCAGACATCTTACATATTTCTTTTTCTTGGTTTCTGGCCAAAGCACCTGACCCTGGGCTAGGAAGAGACAGTATGATGGAGAAGCTGGGTTTGATGTTCTGTCTCATCTCTGGTCCAGGAAGCTCATGCTTTTTGGTTCTCTAGGGACTTTGTGGGGATTTCTTTACACACTAATTTGTTCATTCATTCATTCATTCATTCATTCATTCATTCCTTGGGGAGAAAAAACAGAACATTTATTTATAAGGCATGTGAGCCAGGGATGGTGACATGTGCCTATAATCCCAGTACTGGGGAGGCTAAAACAGGAAGATTTCAGATTCAAGATCAGCCTCAACAGCCTAGTGAGACCCTGTTTGATAAAATAAAAATAAGAGGGGTAGAGATAAATCTCGGAGGTAGAATGCCCCTGGGTTCAATCCCCAGTACCACACACACACACACACACACACATACACACACACTCACACACAGACACACAAAAGACATGTAGACATGTGTATTTTCAAGTAGAAATGAGAAATATGTGGTCTTTGGCCTCTGAGAGTTCAGAGTTAGTCATGAAAACCAGCAATTGTTGCAAGGTGAGATGGTTGAATTTGCATAGAGGCAAGAAAAAAAATGGAGTGTTTTGAGATCAAAGAATAGTTCAGGATGGGGGAAGAAAGAAGGGATCAGAAGAAGGGCCTTAGAGTGCAGGAGCTAAAGACAAAGGGGTCAGCTTTTGTGCTAACAAGTTTGAGATTCCCTGGGAACAGTAGGATCACCAAATGCATTTCATAGAAAATGCCCTGACACAGCTGTTTTCTTGGTGGACCCAAGATTCTCCAATTGCTGCCTGTCTTTCTCCAATCATGGCCTCATGATAAGCAACCTACTGTCACCTCACATGGAACATAAGATAAGCTGTTTCAGGCACATGCACAAAGGATGGATCATTCAAATGGTAAAAATTGAACAGCACAGAGGAAGGTCATTAGCAACTTCTATCACAGTGACACAATCACTTACAATCCTGTCCTTATCGCAGAGGCAGGCAGAGCATTCAGATTAAGCTCCTCTTGTCCAAGATATGTAGTCACTGGGAGAAACTCATTTTCAAGAAACAACTGACAAGGGTCCAATATAAGATGTTGTCAATATCGCCATTGTCTATAACAGTTTATTCTGGATATATCAGCTAGGTGGTATAGTGCTGAAAACTTGGCAATAGCTATCTGTGGGGGTAGAGCTTAGAGGTCTCCATCTCTGGTAGGTATGAGACCATCACTTTTTGTACCATGACATCCCGGATATTTATTTGATATAGAATCTGTCACAATGGAGTTTAATCATCGCTTGCTCCTCTGTCTTCAGCAGTGAGAGGTGAGCTTATTCAGGGCAGGTGTTTTGCCTTATGTTTCTTGTGTCCTCACTCCCTGGTCAGATCTCAGCACATAGCATGTGGTCAATAAAACCACACTAAGTATATGTGGCTCAAGGAAGGGTTCTCTCTCCCTTGTTAGTTGATGATCTGCAAATCTGGGGATCAGCGAGAGCCCAAGAGAGGAAGGAATGTGCAAAGACCCAGGAGGAAAGGGTCAGGACATTTCTAAGACCCAGAAATCAAGGTTGACTTTTGGGGTAGGGAAGCTCCAATCAAAGATCATAGCCATGGAGTCTAGTGGTTTCCACGAGGAACGGAATTCCTTCCAGAGCTAAAGATGCTGCTGCTTCTCATCCCTGTCGGGTTTGCTGTGAGCACCAAGAGGGGAGCACTCTGCTCCCCCTGTTTCATGCCTCGACCAGGAGTTGGGCACTTTGAGTTTCTCAGAAGCCCAACTGGGTTGGAAATGGCAAAGTAGTGACTTTGTGGAAATTCTAGGGCGTGGATTCATGTCAGGTTTCTGCTGCTCGTGAGAGCATTCTGAGATGAAACTGTGATCCTGGGAGAGAGGGTGGCATGGGGTCTGAATGACCGAGGCCAAGGCCTCCCTTGTCCAGCAGACCTGCATTTGGAAGGCAGCTTTGGGGATACCATCTATGGCCTCAGAGCAGTGTAAGGTCAGCCCAATCTCAGCACTGACCTTGAGGCCTTAGCTCTACTTACTGTACACTCAGCAATCAAAGCCACGGGAGTCAAGCCCACCCTCTAGGATGCAGAGTGGGAGGCTGCACCCCTTTCTTCCTTATGCTGACTCTGCACCCTAAGTTAAAAAAAACCCCAAACCCCCCAAACAAATCTGACAAATAAGAAAAAATAAATAAAACTCTATGTGATCTTGGGTCTAGAAATATGATTCTGGAGCCTATGACCACTGTACTTATAATCTCAGAGGGTCACTGCAATATATGTTGAAGAGAGAAAAAGATACCTTTGATGGTGGTGATGGTGGGGAATGGTACAAGATTCTGGACAAAAGCAGACTGAATTTGGAAGATAAATATTCCTTCTTTAAATGTCAGAATATTCCATTTCTGTATAATGCTGAGAAGTCACAAAACTAAAATAAAAATAGGGCTAGGCTTAAATGAATCTGGTTAGATGCAGAGACAAGCTGTCTTTGGCATGAACACTTCGCCATGACCTTCCAAGTGAGGTTTCTGCTCCACGGATGGGACTTGACCATTGCAGGGCTCATTGTCCCTTTGTTACCATCTGGCTAGGACATCACAGGTCATTTTACCAGCCGTGCAAGTTGGAGTTGAGGCATTTTATGCACACACACACACACACACACACACACACTCCCAATTATGTTTCTTGGAGAAGAAAAATTAGAAAAAAGAGAGAAGATTAGGCCACTCCATTAAACATCAAACAACACACAGAGTCATGGTTTTCTATTAGAGGGTGGCACTGGAAAGGAATAACTATCTGAAGTTAAGACTGAGGAAAAGTTTCAGGAAGTCTTTGAAATCTTGTATGTATCCGTGTATATAGACTTCCGGGGTCTATTTAACCAATTTGCCTCAGACCAATATAGACGGCCAAGCCAATGTGACTTAGATGGCACAGGAATTTGTGAGCATAAATGAATTTGTAGTGGCTTTTTGACATTGCACATTTCCTCAATCATTTGCCCTAGAATTCCCATGACTCATCCTGTAAGGGCATGAGGACTTTTTAATATCACCAAGGGTCCTCCTTGTGTTTTAAAAGACCGTTGACATAGATACAGGAAGGATAGCAATCATCCCATATCCCATGCCAAGAAAGAGCTCCTTTCTTTCAGCAAGTAAAATGACCTCACTGCTTCCCAATTCCTCTTCTATTGAAGTGTTGATGACAAGCTCCCTGAGACTCTAAAATCCATAAGCATGTGTTTCCCATGCCTAGGACAGCACAGAGTTTAGTGGACATTTGAGTCTCAGCTATGGAAGGAAGAACAGAAATAGAAAAAAGGGGAGAGGAATCAGGAAAGGGCAGGGTATAGGGGAAATGACAGAGACAGAAAGGGACAAATGGCTCCCTAGTTGAAAGGCCAAGTACTTGTCAGTGACATCCCTAACAAAGGCAGAAGAAAGACCCTGTTTCTTCTGATGGAGAGCAGTGTAGGTGGGGTAGAGGGTTGGGTTATGCATCAAGAAGGTGCGTGGCTCTCATTTTAATGAAGGTTCCCTCTAGCTTCTACTATATCCCAGGTCTGAGGTGCCAGATGAAGTGAGACCAGGTCCAGGGACAAATGGAGAGCGTACGAGGACGGGGGGTAGTTAGACTCAAATGCAACTCAGAAGGTAGAGCTGACACTACAGTCCTCTGGCCCCATCCTACTAAGGATCCGTCCAAGGTTGGGCTCATAGAACAAGCCACTGTTGAAGCTGGGAAAGGAATCTGGATCTCTGAGCTATGGGCTGTGGTCATAGCACAACACTTAGCCACACAGCCCCAGATGAATATGCCCAGATTCCAATTATGCAACACCCATGTTGTTCTTCTCTCCTGGGGGCCAGGAAAAGGGCCCTCGGGGACTGGAGGAGCTTCATGTGCTGTGGGTGGAAGTAAGCTGCCTATACCTCTTCTGTAAACTGGGAGCTAGTATACTAAAACCGAGCATGCACATACTCTGTAAGCTATCAGCTTCATTCCTAGGTCTATTCCCAAAAGAATATGTGACTATGTGAACAAAAATGTGTAAGAATGGTCAAAGCAGACATAACCTAGAAATGATTCAAATGCCCATCAACAACAGGATGGCTAAATAGCGGCACATTTGTACAATGGGATACTATACAACAATGAAACCTAATGAGTTATGGTTACAGGCTGAAATATCAACGTCATAAAGACATGAATGAATATTTGTGGTATGATCCCACCATTGATTTGAAGTTCCAAAGGAGGTTAAATCAATCTATGATTATGGAGGGCAGAGTGGCAGCGAATTTGAGGGACTCTTGGCTGATAGGGATCATGAGGGGGCTTTCTGAGGTCATGTTCTATATCTTTACCTGGGTGGCATTTGCACAGCTGTTACAAAAATGACCTAGGCATTAGTTTTTGAGTAATAATGAATGTATGTCATAGTTCACAGCAGGTCAAACATAGAAAACAAAGTGAGTGTCACAGGGCCGGTGGAAAGCATTCTTTTATTTGGGAGTGAAGGGAAGATATTAAGGGAAGTAGAAAGAAACACACTTCCTAACTCAGGAAGAATAAAAGCTTTTTTAAAAAAATATGCCAAATTTTCTTACAAAGAGAGAAGAGAACCTTCAAGGATAAAGGGGTATGAGTTATGTTATGCTAGTCTTCCATACTGCCTGAATCATATAAAAAATGTTTTGCATTTATCATTTAAACTAGAGGTCAGAATTCTTTTTCTGTAAAGGGCCAATTAATAAATATGTTCAACTTTATGGCCTCTGGTCTCCATCGCAGCTATTCCTCTGCGTGCCAGCATAGAAATGGTCAGAGGTCACCCAGAACCCAAGATGCATGGCCACACTCCAGCAAGGCCTTATTTCTATAAACAGGTAACCCTGTTTGTCTTCAGAATGCTGACCAAGAAAAATAGTTTAAAAATATGTGTGTGTGTGTGTGTGTGTGTGCGTGGGTGTGCACATGTATGCAAACACATACATATACATACATATATGCATGTATGAATGACTAGCACACCCTTTACTGCATCCTTCTTCCCCTTTGTTGGTTTCCTTGACATCTGACTTTCCCTGGATAAGGCAGCAGCTTGGCAGGCTGGGTCCAGGCACCTGCTGACCTTGTTGGGATCCTGGGGTCATCAGCAGAGCGGCTCCACATCTCAACAGGCCTGTTGGGCAATTTTCTGGGAACTCGTACAGATGAAAACCCTCAGAACTTTAACACTGAGAGAGAGTCAATGGTTCCCTTGGATATTTATGGATTTTATCTGTTTCTTAAGTAAGTACTGTTCCATTATTATTCCAAATATGTCTCTAGTTAAAATTAGGAGAGAGGGATAAACAAGTCTGGTTTTTATGGCGCCATCTGGTCACAGGCCAATGAAGAAGCAGTTAAGCCCTTTATTGCTAATCTATGCTGAGGACTGACACATTTTCTTCTTTGAAAACATGGCATTTCTGAATGAATAGTTTGCCCTGGACATAATTTTCAGGTCACAGGAAAGTCAAAGACACTTAGTTGCTGGGGCATTAAGACAGCCATTAGTCATCACCCTCTTTGGGTATCTTATCACCAAAGCTGCGGTTTTTGTATATAAATGAGGTTTCCGTGCATGCAAAAGTCATCCACATAGAGCAGGAGTAATAATTAAATCCCTACAGAAAAATCAAACTTAGTCAGTGCATAGTCAATAATGAACTCCAGCCAGACTTCTCTGGTGGATTCCAATGAATCCTCATCTACATGCGCAAGCAATCGGAAGTGCCAGCGCATCCGAATCTGGGTCCAGGTCTGATTTAATCAATAGAACCACTGGCTCAGCTCCTGCCCAGATGTGGAGCTTCCAGTCTTGCCTGTTTATTTTTAACACTGTTATTATAGTTGATAAATGAAAGTGAAATCTTTGGAAGCAATGAAGACTTGCATGTCTATTTCGATCCTTGCTGAATGGGGAAGCTCAAACTTTGAAGCCCATTTAACTACATCTTCCCTTCGCCCTTTTCCCTCGTATCTCCTATGTTTCTGGGCTGATGTTTAGAAGTTCTCTATCATTTATTCCTCCGGTTTTCAAAATCACCAAGGCCTCTGTGTAAATCCAGGGAGGAGTGCTGAGAGGAAGAGGATGATGAAAATAAGAAGTAATGATCCAACACTGCAGATCCCAACTGAGTTATGATCTGTGGACCACTGATATTTGTACTTAACATTTGCCAATCAGAGAATAAGACGTTTCTCAATTAGCTGTTGTTAATCTAAAGAGTGATTCTTAAATCTTACTGTATATCAGAATCAAAAGAGAGAATGTAAAAAAAAAAACAAAAAAAAATGCCCCAGAGGGGTGAAAATCAGGTGCATTTTCAACAGGCTCCCCAAGAGAGTCTACTGGACACAGAACCGTTCAAAGCATCTTTGTAAGTAAGGGCGACACAGCAAGAGCATTTAATCGTTTTTATACCCCACCACCTGGAGTTCCAGTGCTGCCGTTATTCTTTGTCGAATGAATGACTAGAGGGGAGAATGAATGAAAGGAGAAGTGGGGGGAATTCGTTGGGGGGCTTTGTAGATGGCGCCCAATCTTTGCTGGCTTGATTAGGAAGTTTGAGATTTACAGGGTAGCTGTGCTCAGCCCAAACTGTGATTTCTGCCTTTGAAGTCTCAATTTGATTAAAATATGTTTAACAAGGAACAATAACTTTCTGAAATGTTGGGGATTATGCAGCTCTGAGGAGCTCTGTGGGAAACAAGCCATTCCAGCCACCAAGACAGGGCTTTGTGAACCTGGGGAGGCAGCTTTGCAAACTGGTATCGGAGTCAAACATCTGACTCCCCTTAATTACATTCTGCCCCTTGTTTCGTTCATTCTCATCTCTCACTTCTGGGTCCGGAGTTTTCCCCGAACTGCCAGGGTTGAGTGATCTCAAAAATTAGGCTGGGTCTATTCCCATGGTGCTGGGGCCTGAGGTGTGGACAAGTCTCTTTCGCTGTAAGCCTGGGGGAAAAAAGTGTAGGTCACTTTCTCTCCCACCCTTAACCTCTGTCACCAAGTTGTCATCTGTAACCAATACTGCCCCATCAGTAAAAGAGGAAGGAACACTGGATCTGGGGGCTAGCCATCCATGTTGAAATTAAAGCTCTGCCCTTTTCCAGATGAAAAAACCTGCCTTGTAAGATATCTATGAGGAATACAGCAGCTAAAAGAGATGCAATATTGGAGGATAATGATTGCAGGAAAGATCCCAGGGCCCTGTGGCACATGCACCAGTCTCAGACCTGTCATTGGGAGCTGGGTGATCTTGGACACCTTATTTAACCTACTTCTGGCTCCCTTTCCTCATCTGTAATCACAACTCAAGCCATTTAGTCATTATGAGGATGAAACAAAATTAACACATACAAAGACGTGGCTGACTTTGTGATGCACAGTTGTCAATCTGCATGCATTACTTATTACAAATATGTTCACAAATAATAAGGATCATAGTAGCTGGCGAGCTACTTTCATTTAGAGGAATGAAAAACACCCTGAAAGGATGTTGTCAGATTCTCTGTCCTCTTCTCCCCCACAAACCCCACCCCAGCCTCATTTTGCATTTCTCTCTTTAAATGGGCCACTCTGCTGATTGCAGTAGGGTGTTGCTGAGTCATCGGAGGACATGGGGACCTATGTCAGGAAGCATTGCTGGCAGGGGAAGCCAGCGGGGGGCAAATTAGACATCTTCCAGGCAGGAGGGAATCAGCCCTGGGCTGTGACTTGCACCACCAGCTTGGAGCTGGGCTGGGGCAGTGGATGCTCTGAGACGCTTCAGTTTCATCTGCAACATGGCTAATTGCTCAGTTGAACAAACCCAGCCTGCTCTGTGGGTGCCCCAGCTAAACCAGTCATTTAGCAAACATCTCTTTCTAATCTGTGCTCTCTCACCCCTTCCTTTCTTTGCCTCCTCTTTCCATTCCCCCTTCTCCTTTTTGTCTACCTCTTCCTCTTTTTTCACTTATTGACTCTGTTTTGTTGTCGTTGTTTTGTGGTAGTGGGCATTGAACCCAGAGGCATTCTACCTTTGAGCTACACTGCCAGCCCAATTTGATTTCTTATCTGGAAACAGGGTCTCACTAGGTTTCGGAGAGTCTCCCTACTTGCTGAGACTGTCCTTGAACCTGTGATCCTCCTATCTCAGCCTACCAAGAACTGGGATTACAAGCATGCGCCTCCATGCCCAGCATTGACTCTGTTGTTTTTTATCTTCTTTGTATTCTATCATTTTCTCCCTCCTCTTCCTTCCTTTTTCCCTTCTGCTTCCTCCCTACTGCATCCCTGTCCCTCTTTCCCTCTCTTTCTACTTATCTGTTCTTTCTTCTGTATCTCATCCTAATCTTCCCTTTGGAGAACTTATCTCATCTTACTCTTCTCCCTTCCCTGAGGAGAAGGGGGTGACCTACAGTTTCCAGTCTTCTCTGCCCTTCTTATCTTTCTCCAAACAGTCTAGATTAAAGGTTCTCAGATTTCCTCCGAAAAAGACCAAAGAGTAAATATGTGGGTCTTTGCGGGGCTCATACTTTCTATCATGGCTGTTCCATGTGCCTTGGTTTCAATAAGTCTTTATTTTCAAAAAA
>PVLC010029673.1:0-20052 GCA_004027655.1 Graphiurus murinus
AGCCCTCAGCTAGCCATCCCTTTCTCAGCCCAACTTAACAATATCTGAGTTAGCACAGGAAGCTGTAAGAGAATACCACGGACGGGGAGGCTTATGAGCAACACAAACTGAGCCCTCGTATGTCTGGAGGCTGAGAAGTCTAAGATCCAGGAAGGGGGCCAGCCACCCCCAGCTAATTCAACATTCTGTCCAGCCGCCCGTGCCCATCTGTCCAGTCTACTCTGCTGACCCACCAGCCTCCCCCTCCTTTACCCATCACGCACATGTAGTCGCCTACTTGAATTTCTCATAACCCACTCCTACTAGAAAACAATATGGATTCAGTGTTCCTTACCCAAAGAGCTTGGGACCAGAAGTGTTTCAGATTTCAGTTTTTTTCAGATGTTGGAATATGTGCATACACCTAATGAGATGTCTTGGAGATGCAACCCAAGTCTAAACATGAAATTCTTTTATGTTTCACATGCACCTTTGACACATAGCCTGAAGGCCATTTCAAACAATATTTTTAGGCAGGGCGTGGTGATGCATGTCTGTAATCCCGGTACTCCGGAGACTGAGTCAGGAGGATTACGGGTTTGAAGCCAGCATGTGGTAACTTAGTGAGACCATGTTTCAAAATAAATAAAATAGGGCTGGAGGTGTAGCTCATAGGTAGAACTCCCTGCAGTTCAATCCCCAGTACGACACACACACAAAAAAGAGAATATTTGTGATGCTTCTATGTTTTGACTGCAATCCATTACACAAGGTCTAGTGTGGAATTTTCCACTAGTGGCATCATATCAGTATTCAAAAAGTTTTAGATTTTGGAGCTTTTTAGTTTTCAGAGTTTTGTGTGCTCTGTGTGTGTGTGTGTGTGTGTGTGTGTGTGTGTGTGTGTATGTGTGTGTGTGTGTATGTGTGTTACTGGAGATTGAACTCAGGGACATTCTACTTACAAGCTATACCCCTAACCCTATTTTATTTTTTATTTTGAAACAGGGTTTCATTAAGTTGCTGAGGGCCTCTCTAAGTTGCTGTGACTGGTCTCAAACCTGAGATCCTTCTCTCTCAGCCTCCCAAGTACTGGGATTACAGGTGTAAGTCACCATGTCCAGCTAGGTTTTTGGATTAAAGATGCTTACCCTGTATTTAAGCTCTAGAACCCACCATACCCACCTCCCATTTCTGAGGTAAAAGGACAAATGTTTCTTGCTGCATAAAGGATCATGTATAGAAAGTGAAATGAGTGTGTTAGGTCAAATGAATATGAAGTGAAGAGAGCTTGTGTAACTTAGTGGAATTGATTGGATCAGGGCTGGTCCTTCACTAAATGCAACTGTGCTTGTGTGTATGTGTAATCTTATACACATTTTACGAATATACTAGAATATATATTACACAGAGTTCTATCACACACATGCATACCTATATAATTTCAGTAGCTTGACATAAACTGCCTCAAAGAGGCTGACTTCGACGGTGACAGACTTAGCCAATCATGCACATTTTCTTCCTTGTAGTGGTGGATATTAGGTGTCACTGGCAAGTTGGGTCACTTCAAGTCCCAGATCTATCCTGAGCCATGGTGAGCCATCGGTCCAGTTTCCATTCAGCTGCTACGTCTCTGCCTTGATAGCGGGATGCAGGTGACAGGTGACCCTGTGGCTCAGGAGCTCCCACCACCCTGCGCTCAGCTTCACTATCCAAGAGCGTGCACAGCGCCCTCTGCAGGGTGGAGTGAGATGCCAGGCTGAGGCACGCGTCCTTGTCCACAGACATGAACTAAGAAGCCACTGTCACTGCCAAGCCACACCCTGGTCCTCCTCCCACGCAAGCTATCAGCAGCTCGTGACAAGGTCCATTCCCTCTTGCTCCCAACACTTGCTTCCCTCCTGTCAGTCCTTTTTCATTCCAACCTCACTGCCTGCACCCTCTAGGTGGCCTTTGATGGTTATTCTTCCCCTGAACCTCTAACCCTGGAGGGGACACAAGAGTCACTCCTCAGACCTGCGTTCATCTCTACACTCTCCCTTCAGATACCTCATTCATCCTCATGGCTTTCTTTCTTCATTTATACTGGGGACCAAACCCAAAAGCATTCTACCTCTGAGCTATATCCCCAGCTCGTTTTTTAAATTTTTAACCAGAGTCTCGCTACATTGCTGAGTCTGTCCTGGAACCTGTGATCCTCCTGCCTCAGCATCCCAAGTACTGGAAATATAGATGTGTGCCACCACACCTGGCTTCAACCTCATGACTTTAAATGCCATCTAAATGGCAATAACTCCTCAACCATAACTCTGTCTCAGACCTCTTTCCTGAAGCCTAGACTCATATATTCAACTACCATCAATAGCTCCACTTGCAGGCATCACAGCCTGAACACGATAAAACTAAATTCCTGTCCTATACCCCTGACCCCCCAAAAGAAAATATTCTCTTCTTTGGAAATAGAAACTCCCTCTGCCCTGGCCAAAACTTTAAAGGTGTCCACCTCTGAATTTTTCCCCTCTCACTCAGATAGCCCATCCCTCAGCAAAGTCTGCTAACTCCACCTCCACAATACATCCGAAGTGGAACCACACTGTCCCCGGCCCAGAGCCCCTGGCCTCCCTCTGGGGATGCTACAGCCTCCCCCACCCTCCCTGCCTCCAGCCTTGTCCCCTTCAGCCTCCCAGCAAGCTGCCAGGGATCTCATTTCCAGAACATGAGACCACGTCACTGCCTGTGGAACACCCTGCACTGCCTTCCCTCTCCTGTGGGGTAGAAGGAAGTCTAAGTGCTCACAGCAGCTCAGGAAGCTCTGCACTCTTGTCCCTATGACATTAACCACGCTGCCTCAGTGATGTTCCTCAAACACACCGAGAGTGCCCACCTCAGGGCTGCTGCACCTGCCACGCCATCTTCCTAGAGCACGCTTCCCCCAGGCCTTCCTGGCCCACCCCTCAATTTCTTCAGCTCTCTGCTGGAACACCGCGCATCAGAGACACCCCTGAGCCTCCGCTGCATGCCAGCACCAGTCCTCTCCAGCAGCCGCCCTCCCCCAGCACCTGCCAGCACGGCTCACTGCCATCTCGTCCTCAGCTGCACAGCGACACTTTGTTCTCTCTGTGTGTGTCTACACACACACACACACACACACAGACACACACACACACACACACACACAGTACTGGGGACTGAACCCAGGGGCATTCTACCACTGCACTATATGCCTAGCCCTTTTTAAATTTTTTATTATTGCTGAGACTGCCCTCCAACTTGTGATCCTCCTGTCTCAACCTCCCAAGTACTGGGATTACAGGCGTGTGTCACTGTACGTTGTGAGCTCATGGGAGCTCGGGGAGGTGCAGTAGGCGCATAAGCCAGCGCTTGGCGCACCCCGGAGGGAGGAATGAGTAAGGGTGGATGAAGGAATGGCCGCTGTGCAGTGGTGGCGGCTGAGAGGAGCAAGCCGGCAGGCAGAGCAGGTGGGAGAGACTTGCATCCTGGAGACAGAGAGTCATTCCTGACTTCCCGACTCTGCAGGGGTACTCACCGTTCCCACAATCAGCCCCTCTTTCCTGAAGGCTTTTGGTTCTTTCATTCCTTGCAACAGAGCCTTGACTTGAAGGCATCCACATGTCTCTCCATGCCTACATCTACCTCCCTTCCGCCACACATCCACCCATCAGTCTGTAAAGCAAACAGCCCACTAGTTCCTTCATCCCAATAGGCTCCATCGTTCTAAAGTCTGCTCATCACCCATCAATCTATGTGACCAACCATCCATCCACCTGTCAGCCTTTCAGAACCCCCTGGGTAGCGTAGAGTCAGGTTAAGGTGTTTTGTTGTCGTTGGTTTGTTTGTTATTTTTTTAACTAGGGATTGAACCCAGGGCATTTTTACCCTTACCCATCCCCTTTTTATTTAGAAATAAGGTCTCCCTAAGTTGCTGCAACTGGCCTCAAACCTCTGTCAGCTTCCAAGTATTGGAATTACAGGTATGCACCACCATGCCTGACTAGGATGGGTCTTTAAGGCCAGACTGAGGCAATCTGACCTTCTTGCTAACCAGAGGGAAGCTAGGGGAGGATTTTGAACAGGAAAAGTTGTAGTCTGACCTTAGGAAGTTAGCCTGGCAGCTATGAGCAGCGTGGATTAGAGGCGGTATGTCTAACGACAGGAAGAACAGTGGGGGTGATACTGCATAGCCCAGATGGGTTAGAGCACAGGCACAAGGACTCACAAAGAGGACTCAAGGGAGAGACCTCGGAACAGCCCTGGGAGCCAGCCCCAGACCCTGTCCTAGCAGGGAGCCTCAGTTTTGCAACCTCCAGGCCAGCTCAGGCCCTGTGCATCCAGGCTTTCAGGTGGCAGTGTCTCCTGCAGTCCAGGGTAGAGCACTCCCAGGAAGCCCGACCCAGACCCTGTGCTCCCCAGGCCCTTCTGCAGAGCCCTCTGTCCTCCTATGGCGCAAGTCCCTAAGCCAGGGACATTTTCAGAGAGTGCAGCTCTGCACCACCCCAGCCTCGCAGCTTGGCTCTGCCTGGCTTTGGAACGCTGGGGCCTCTTCTCTGTGAATTTTCTGTGACTCCTCAGAGACTGGGCCTCAGGCCCAGTGAAGTCATGCCTGGGAGGCCGCCCTGGCTCCCCTCCACCCAAGGAAGCTATATTTGGATCAGGACGACTCCCTACAGAAAGAGAGCTTGGGACCCACCCTGCAGAGCTGCCCCAGCCCATTTTACCCCGTGTCCAAGCAGCGCAGCTGTCACCCGCCTTTTCACCTATACGTTCATCTACTTGCACACACATTCTGCAAGTACGTCAGGCCCCCTAGCACGGCTCAGCAGACACGCTAGGACGCACGCTGGGCACGTATCCTCGGCTGCACACGTGGGCATCTGTGTCTGCACAAGATGGCAGGACGTCGTCCCGGTGTCCTCCCTCAGGGCTGGCTGGACGGTGACTCAGAATCAGGTGCCAGGCGTCTTGGGTACCTGTGTGCACGTGCGCCCGGGCAGGTGCTCTGGGGAGGGGGGATGACTCTGCCGCTTGGGCATCTGCGGGCACCTGTGTGGGTGCATCTGCATGTGCCTGGGCCTGGGCTCTTGCTCCGCGGGGGGTGGGGGAAGTGGTTGTGACTCAGCTGCACACAGTGACCCGGAGCCCACAGGCCAGCTATGACTTTTCAGTCTTACTCACTTGCCAAGGCAAACAGCCAGTGTTGGGTGCAAAAATTCTATCACAGGGTGAGCCCGGAGTAAGTCCTGAGCCAGGCCACCGTCAGTGAACAGGAGAGACTTAGCAGTCCCGGCTCAGTGGCATTTGTCCCCTGGGTGCCCTGCCTCTACACCCGTCCACCGCAGGCAAAGGGGCCCCAATGCCTCTCAGCCTCTGTGGTCTTGCCTCCTGGAGACTCAGAGACCATGTTTTGTCCACTATAATCTCACTCGACTTCACTAGAGAAGGTCAGCACCTTCTCTAGAGCACAGGACCAGGGGTATAGAGCTGTGGCCTCTGAGCCGCCAGCCCAACCCATTTTCCTGCCACATCAAAAGTCCCCTTGCCCCCGCCCTCACAGTGGCATGGTCCTTAACCATCAGGCACTTGGGACAGAGCTCTGGGGCTCCAGACCCACAGCCTCTGCACAGGCCTGGCCCCCTCTTCACCCCTGCGCTCCCTCTCTCCCTGCTGTCTCTGTCCTTATCTGTCCGGAGTCTATCTTTGTCTCTTCCCCAGTCAGGCTGTCTGCAGCAGAGGCTTCCCAAGAGCCGAGGTGCTGACAGAGTGGGGGTGTGCAGAGGACACTCTGTGTCCCTTCTCCGGCCTTATCAAGAAAACTGAAGTCACTGCTGGGGGCTCAAGGCTGGAATTTCGCCCTAGATGACCTTGCTGGTTTGCTGGGGCCTCCACAGGGACAGCCAGGGTCAAAGGAGTCAGGAAACAGGCCCCCCGCTTGCTGGCTGCTCCAGCCTCCCCTCCCCTCCCCCATGGTCGTGGCCCCTCCAGACGCCACTCGCTGGGCAGAAGAGGCTGGAGAGGGGGGCGACCCTGCCCTGCCCTCGCGGGGCCAGAAGCTGCAGTGTCCAGGATGCCCCCGCAAGGGGCCAGCAGACAGGGCCTCCTGGGGCTCCCAAAGGAAATCCTAGGGGCCTGGGGGACAACAGGGCCGGCCACACTCACGCTTCACATTCATGCCTTCTGCAGGCTGCGGGAGGTCCTGGGTTTGGTCCCAGAGCCGGCACAGCCTGGGTCCCCCTGGGCCACTGCCCAGCTCCCGAGCCTCACTTTCCCCGTTTGTAAAATAGGAAAATCGCGCCAACTCTCCAGGTTGCGAAGATTAAATGAGATCGCGGCAAGCTGGCACCCCACAGGCGTCAGCGCCGTGCCTCTCTTCACGGACTGCAGGACCGGGACCGCGCTCTCCAGCCCCGACCTGCCGGACTCGCGGGCACGGCGCACGCCTGCCACCTGGCGGGCTCTCGCGCCTGTGCAGGCTGCGCGCTCGGGTCAACCACTGCTGGGCTCCAGGCTCACCCCAGGTTGCCCCGGGCTGATTCGTTCTATTATCTTTGCATACCTACAGCTTCTCAGTTTCTCACACTGGGTATGAATTACTCCTTTGGCCACCAAGGAAGCTCCAGGATCCCTGGGCCGGGAGCAGAGGCCTGGGTCCTGGGGGTTTCCTGGGAGGTGGCGGTCACTGGCCCTTGAGGTCCATGAGCAGAGTACTGGGGGAAGAAGACTGTTTCTGGGCCTTTGGCCTCACCCTTGGACTTCGTTTGTTCATTCATCTGTCCAGATGTCTGCCAGTACCTGCCCGTGCAGGACACCTCAGAAGTCACAGCCCTGCCCTTGGGAAGGCAGCGACCAGCCCAGGTATCTCCCTAACTCTCCAGCAGCCTTGCATGGCCGACCTGCCAGTCACCTGCTGGATTTCTCAGAACTTGCCAGCCCACCAGCCAAAATCCCCCACTGTGGCCCAGCTGAGATGGAAAGTCCCTCTCCACGTAACTGTCAAAGACAATGCACCCTGACCAAGCACAAGAGGGGAGGGGGACTGTGGCTCTGTAACTGGGAATATCTGAGTGGGTTACACATTCTCTCAACACTAAAGGGCAGATGGCCAGTTTGTTCCTCCAGGTGTGACACCTTGAAAAAGACATCACCTGTGCAGTGCCCTGCTGAGAGCATGTAACCTGAGTCCAACACACTCAGGGTGACACCGGCAAAACATGACCAGAACCAGGTCTGTTTGAAGCCCAGGCTCCTCTCCAGCTTCACGCTCAGAAGGCCAGACTGAGGGACGGGCAGCCCAACACCGCCCCTCCATAGTCCTGCAGCCGCCCACCAGCTAACCTCCAGCTCTGTGTGTTCCCTGTAAACAAGTATGTTGGACCCAAACGCCCTCCAGTCTGGGAGAGGGAGAACCCAGGCTGGCAGCCTGGGACGGTGCTCCATCTCCCACTGGCAGGACTTCCGCGGGGAGCTGGAAGACAAGTGAGTGCAGAGGTGGCCGCAGTCCTGGCCCCTCTGAGACCACCTGTGATGGACAGTCTTCCTGGGGAACCAGCTAAGAACAAAGGAGGGGAACATGGAAAGTGGGCTCAGCTCTCTGCACCCAGCAGGGCCACTGGTCAAAGCAGGAAGTGTTGCCCAAGGGGTGGTGAAATGCAAGAGCAAAGGGGGACTTCGGTGAGGCGGTGGGGGTGGGCTCTAGGACATGGGGGCTGCACAGAGTAGGGAGCTAGACACAGCTTTCCTCTGCCCTCCTCCAGTCCCGCTGGCCCTCCACGAGGTGGACATCAACAGAGGAGGCCACATTCCTGTGGGTGCACAGCCCTGCTAAACCGCGGACAGGCATCTGCGGTGCAAACAGGAAAAGGCGGCTGAGTCTAGCCCAGGAGTGGAATTCAGTGTCCACCACAAATGTACCCAGAGACTGAGCAACCCCAGAGGCGTCAGGGGAAGCTGGTTGCAGGGCTAGAAAGGGTCAGCGTCCTCCCCTGCATGGACAACTGGCTGGGTGACCGGGACGGGAACACTGGGAAGTAAAATGGCTGACACCAAATGGTAACGGATCTGGACACCATCCTAGAAGGTCAGGAATGCCGGCATGGATTGGCGTGCCGCGTCCTTCTCTGCTGAGTGAAAGGCTCAGGCCAGCCGACCTCGAAGGGTCAGCCAGTTCTCACATTCTAGAAGCTTCAGCCAGTACATTCACAAATCTCTTAAGTAAAGTCAATAGACTTTTACAGATGTAATCGCCACCCATTCCCGGCACCCCAGGAAGTCACCACCCACCCACCCCTAGAGGACACTTCTAAATCCACAGATTAGTGTTTCCAGTTCTGGAAAATAATATAAATGGAACCATGTGCTTTGTGCTCTTCAGAGTCAGGCTTCTCTGCTCAACGGGAGCCCATGGGATTCATCCCGCAGCTTCAGCTCTCAGTAATTGGTTCTTCAAAGTGTGGTATCCTCTGAGCACAAACAATACTTATAAGCATGCGATGATATGATCATTTGTGATGTTACTTGTATAAAAAAGTGTGTGTATGTGTGTATTTTTTTTTGAAGTCTTGAAAGGAATATAGTACTTTATATTCTTTATCATATTACTTTTTGTAATGTTGAATATATTCCTGTTTATTTTTTCTGTGCTCTCTTGTAACCTTAAAGTGTTTCAAACATTTCTGAATGTATAAGAGTACATGCCCTACATGGTGTGATGCTGCATTATATATAAAACTGTATGTATACATTAAATTTTGTCTCTTGAAAAAAAAAAAATTGTGTGGTGTCCTGTCTCTGAACATATGCCAGCTTTTTGTCTCATCTCAGAGTGGGTGCTGTTGTCCCTGGAGCACAAGGGGGCGCTCACTGCCTGTAATCGTGGGGCCACTGGCTGGGGGGCCTCATGGCCTGATCACCTCTTGTCAGGTCCCTCCTCCCAACACTCTGTGGGGGGGGGGGTAGAAGTTGCTCTTTAGGAGACACAGTCAGACCACAGCGGACTCCTTAAAGGGAAACGCTGACTCCAGGTGCCTGCTATTTACCTCTCTAAAGCAGCACAGGTTTCCTAACACTCTTCCAGGTGTGAAGAGTGCAACCAAACAGATTGCACCAGAGGTCAGGTAACTCCTGGGGCTCCTTAAAGGGAATCCCTGAGGCCGAAAGCTTTCTGTTCTGGAGAACAGAAAGGACTTGCCTTCCTGTAGAACAGTTTCTCTTAACTGCACTATCACCAGCTACTTTGTTTCAGGGGCATCCTAGGCGTTGCAGGACATTTGCAGCATCCCCGGCCCCTACCCATGAGATGCCAGTCATTCGCCTTATAGTAGTGGAAGGAAAAATGCCTCTAGACATTGAAAGAATGGCTTTAAGAAACCCAACACCAACCTCTTCTCTCCCTTGCTCTCTCTCAAAGGGAAAGATGGGCTTTCCAATACACAAGCAAGCTGGACTCAGTGGGCCTGCTTCATCCACAATACAAGCATATTAATCTTGGCAACCTCATAAACCAAAACAGAAAGCCGCACTGTTTACTCAGGTGAAAGGAAAACTGAAAGGCATAAAAAGCAAATCTGAGAAAACAGAGGTAAGAGGATCTGAAGGTAACAGCAACAATGAGGGCAGAATCATCTTTCTAAATTCCCGTTTGTGAGCTGACACATCCGCCAGGGTTCCCCACACTGGTGACTCAGACACCAAACACGAGGCCATGGCTAACTCCATGGGGTCTTACTCTAAACTCAGTGTTTTCAGGAAATGTCCCTAACGTCCATCTTGCTATAAGAAAGTACACGTAGCCGGACACGGTGGTGCACATCTGTAATCCCAGTACTTGGGAGGCTGAGACATGAGGATGGCAGGTTCGCAGGCAGCCTTAGCAACTTAGTAAGACCCTGTTTCAAAATAAAAAGGGTTGGGGGTGTAAGCTCGGGGTAGAATGCCCCTGGGTTCAATCCCCAGTGCCATAACACAGTACAAATACAGACACACAATGGTATTCCACTGTTTTATTAAACCAGACAGTTTAAAATGTATGATGTTCTGGTATTTTTAATTTCCTTACTGGATCCATTTTACTAAGAAAAAAAATCATACAAAACACTTTAAATATATCTTAGAAAAATTAGCAAAAAATTAAGAAAGTTGAGCATATTACATTGTACAATGTTTAGATAAAAATGTTTGAAAATTATAAATATCTTATTCCCTCTCAATATAGCAAATCACAAAAACACGTTTTAAAAACTCTTCTCATGCCTAATTCTCATAAATGATCATGTCTCCACTTAATAAGGAAAAGGCCCAATTATGATAAGCATTCGAATACTTCTGAAATTTTCTGTACAGTAGTTACAAAAGTAAAACCAAGGGGTCTATAGGCACTTTGACAATTGAAAGCATCTTAAACATTAAGAGGGATTTAATTAGTATCAAAATATTGTCCCAATTCATTTCTGTGCTGCCTTTTCTATCCATTGTTTAAAAGGACTTTTGCCTCCTGGAGGTAGAGCCCCTGAGGCCAGGATCATTTAACAGAAAGCTCTGCACCTCGGCCAGTCAAAGTCCCCATGGGACCAGAAAGC
Organism: Graphiurus murinus; assembly: GCA_004027655.1. Lineage (NCBI taxonomy): Eukaryota > Metazoa > Chordata > Mammalia > Rodentia > Gliridae > Graphiurus > Graphiurus murinus. The sequence goes on from PVLC010029673.1 coordinate 10,566, forward strand.
AGGCAGTCTCCAGGCTATTGGACTCCTGAGTCCAGTTCCCACCGCAGATATTTCACACTTTGACGTCTCTATCAAATATCTTTTCCTCATTCTGTATGAGGGACACTGGAGTCCCCTGGTGTGACACATCATCGCACCACAAGAAAGGTTCTGTTCCTGCTTGGCCTAATCTACCTGCCAGCTGCTGAACAGAATACTAGTAAGTGGCTGGGCAGAAACCAACACCAAAATGATCTGTCAAATTTGGAAGGCACATGATACAAAGATATTTTAGCTAAAAATCTAAATTTTATAAAGGCAACTATAAGAGTTCATATTAAATAAAGCTACATTTTTATTAAACAGCCCAAAACCTCAAAGACAAAATTCTAAAGACTTTTCCATTGGCAAATATTTTCCAGTCATAAAAGGTTAAAATCTGTGGAACTGTATTCCAGTTTCCTCTCATGTAAATAAATACGTGCACTGCAATCTCTAAAGCCGTATACTCCGGAGGCGTGCAACTTTTTGGAATAGTTTCCGAACTATTTTTATGCAAGCACTAGAGTAAGAAAGTGGGAGGTTCTCTGTCCTCACTGAATGCTGTGGAAAGAGGACTGTCACCGCTGGACTGGATTCCGCTCTTTTGTGACAACTGAATCACCCCTACATAGCTGCTGTCCACAGAGTTACTGATGCTTGTAAGTTATAACTAGTGTTGGAAGGCTTGCTTTCACAAATATTATTCTCTATCCAAAGACAAATTATATATGAGACCTTCCTCAATATTCTTTTCAAGTCAGATGCATAAAGACTATGACCCCGGTCCCCAACCCGCAGACGACAGAGCCCGCCTCTTCCTTCAGAAGAGGACCCGAGAAGCTGAGCGACACCTAATTTCCAGAAGCTGCAGTTTTCAGAGAAGGAAAGAGCTTGGCAGCATTGACTTGTTTTCTGTTCAGGGAAGCCTGATCTGCAGGGAGACGCTGAGGGAGAAGAGCCGGAAGCAGCGAAGCCAGGTTCTTCTGTCTTTAGCAGAAGCTCGAGGCCTCAGGCAGGTGCGTGACGTGGGGACACCTGCCTCCCTTCACTCCGTGGTCTTCTTCTCTTTCCAGTTCTTCTCTCTCTCCTCCAGCTCCGCCTGGGTGAAAGCTGCCGGTCCCCAGTTAGTGATCAGCTGGGGGTTCTTTGACCCTAAAGACAAACATGCGTTACACACAGGCTTGCGTTCTTTAGCGTGCATTATCATTCCTCCATGGACAAAACAGTAATGTTTCCATGTTGTTTCTTCTCTGAGGAACATGCAGAAAAGTTATACCGGCCCAAAGACCAGAAGCTGTGCACAATCGGGATCATCATCTGGGCCCTAACCTACTGGACGGCAAGTCAGTCAGACATTTACTCTAAACAGCTTCGTTTTTGTACATCTGGGCTAAAACAGTTTTAAAAATACAATCTGAATACACAAATAAACCAAAAATAAATTTAAAAACAAATATATATCGAGGCATGGAGGTGCATGCCTATTATCCCAGTACTTGAAGGCTGAGACAGGAGTAACACAGGTTAGAGGCCAGCCTCAGCAAGTAGTGAGACTCTCTTCAACCTAGCAAGACCCTGTTTCAAAATAAAAATAAAATAGAAGCCGGGCGAGGTGGCGCACGCTTGTAATCCCAGCATTTGGGAGGCTGAGACCGGAGGATCTGAGTTTGCAGCCAGCCTCAGCTACCTAGTGAGGCACTCCACAACTTAGTGAGACTCTATCTTAAAGTAAAGAATAAAAAATAGGGCTGGGGATGTAGCTCGGAGGTAGAATGCCCCTGGGTTCAATCCCCAGTACTGCAAAAAATAAAATAAAATAGAGTTAGGGGTATAGCTCAGAGGTAGAATGCCCCTGGATTCTATCCACAGTAACACACACACACACACACACACACACCACCACCACCACCACCACCACCACCACCACCACCACCACCACCACCAAATACGTGATTACTTCAATGACTCTCCTACCTGGTTCTATCAATCGAATTAGCCCTTCATGGTGGGCCACTTTGTCCTTCCAGCTCTTGGTTTTACTAGTTGCCATTTCCAGCTTCTTTTTAACTCCCTAGAACAAAAGTGGAGTTTGCACTTTGTAGACACGCAGGTAGTTTAAGAACCAAATAACAAGAACCAGTCACTTCCTGTATGCTTGTGGGTTATCTCAATAAATTCTCACAGCCACTCTAAGAAGCAGGAACTATTATGACCCCCGTGTACAGCAGTGGAAACTAGGACTCAGAGAGGTTAAGTAACCTGCCCGAAGACACACAGGAGGAAGCAGTAGAGCCAGGACTGGAACCCAGGCCATCTGACGCTAAAGCCTACCTCCCACCATATTCATGAATGTGTAAGACCCTGCCTCGTGGATCCAATCCCACCCTTCGTTGCCCTGCCTGTGTTACTAGAATAACTGTCCCTTGCTAGCTGGCACCACTTAAGCTTTGACAGCGGTGGGTGCTGGAGGGACACGAGGCAGAAGGAGCCGTTCTCCCAGCTGGAGCTCAGGCCGCCCTGCTGCTCGCCCCCGCACCCCCAGTGGGCTTCAGGGGCTCCCAGCAGCAGCTTCCGCCAGAGCCCAGGGGCCACCTTCCCAGGGGGTCTGCCAGCCCAGCACCTCGGCTGCTTCACCAAGTGGCCCCCGGGGAAGTTTGGATCACAGTGCTGAAGGTGAGAGGCGGAGCGTGCGCGCCTGCGGTGTGTCCCCCCCACCCCCTGCCCCGGCCAGGAGGCAGCGCTGCTCCCACATCTGCTGCTGCTGTGAGGCGAGCCCCTGCTACTGCTGATTAGTGTACTAAGCTTTCACTGCTCACACTACTGTGTGGTTCTGTCTCCTGACTGGACTCTGACGTATGTACACACTTCACCTTCTGAAACACTTCCTCTTTCTCCTTTCCTATAGCTAAGCAAAATCCTCATTGCAGATCTGTGCTGATAGCTACGCGAATATTCTATCAGTGAACAATGTTTGCTTTTGTGGCCGAGGATTGAACCCAGGGCCTAGCACATGCTAGGAAAGCGCTCTACTGCTAAGCTCCAGCCCCAGCCCTCCTGAACGTGTCAAGGAATCTAGTACAGGCAGTCACCTCGTACTGCTCCAGCGCTTGCTTCCGCTCCAGCTCCAGCTGTGCCAGCTGCGCCATGGCCTCCTGCAGGGCCTGCTCCTTCACGATGCGCTGCTGCTCCAACTCCTGCTTCTCGGCCTCGGTTGTCTGAATGGCCTGCTGCTGCACTAAGTGCCACTTTTCCAGTTCTGCCCGCTTGGAAGACTCTTCCTCCAGTAACCTACAAACAGAGGAGAGTCGGGTCACATCCTGCCGGGACCACCCCTGACCCAGCAGATGAGGAAGCACTTCAGAGAAGAGACTATTCCAGGCCAGCTGATGGGCCTCTCGTTTTGCACAGAGGAAAATAGGAGCCGGAGAAGCCGCCAGTCACAAAGCTGGTGAGGGGCCCATGTACTCTCTCAGTTTTACCCTTTGTCTAAAAAGAAAATTAACATATATGTAAAGCTGAATGTGTGCCAAGGACCAAACTAAGAGTCAAATTTATTTCCCCAGTAAGCTTCATAAGCAGACTTAAGTACTACAATCATTCACATCTTAGAGCCGATGCAAGTGAGGCACGGAGGTGAAGTGACCAGTGTGTACTAGGTCACCCACCTGGCCAGGCGAAGGGGCCTTGTTTTGAAATTTTCCTGGCTGCTTCAACACTTAAATACTTCACCAAATAAAGGTCTATCACCAAGGAAAAGCTGACAATTAAGGTAAAGAACTCGAGGGAATAAAAGCTAACGCAAAGGAGAATAATAGATACTATTTACTGAACAATTAGTACATGCCGGGCACTTTAACTTCATTACTGCTAATCCCCCAACAATCCTGGAAGGTATTATCCCCACGCTACAGGTGAAGCAAAGGAAATCCAAAGGTTTACAGGTATGCTGCACAGGTCATAACGGATTCAACCCAGGTCTGTCTGACTCCACAGTGTTACTTTCAATAATAGGCCATCCATTTGAGATTACCCAGTTGCGTAAGTGTTTACATAAATAAACCAACATACAGCCCAAACCTGCACTCAAAGTGCAGACGGGCATGATTTGATGCCAGCCTTGGTCAGGACACAGATCCAGTAAGCAGACACACAGTGGCAAGTCACATGCCGAATCTGCTCTTGAAAGGGAACAGAGGAACAGGCCATGCAGCCTTATCCGACCACCCAAAGTCCTCCAGCCCCAGCCCCTACCCACACTGGTGTCAGCGCAGCTCCGCTCCCACGCCCTCGGTGAGGGTCACTCCCCACCTCACACATCAGCCAGCCTGTTTATGGGCAGGCTCAATCCTTGGAAAGCTCCTCCAAGCTAAAGTGAGCTGCCCACCCGCTACCTCTAGTTCCACAAAGAACACGTCTGCTCCCTCTTGCCCGTGACAGTGCCTCAGCAAGTGGAAGGCAGCTCTTTTTTCCTGCCGAGGACTCCAAGGAGCACCTCCACCCTGATGACCGGGGCCTGGCTTCAGACTCAGGGCCCTCCTTTAGACACACCCTAACTCCTTCAAAGATTCTTGCGGCACAATGTCCACAGCTGCATGGGGCACTGCAGGCGTGGTCTGACCAGTGAGGAGCTGATTCCCTCATTCAACATGTGTTTATTATGCACCTAAGTGCTCTTCCAGGCCCCGGGGACACAGCAGTGGACGAGAGCAGAAGGGCCTGGGCTTTTGTCCTATGGGTGGAGTGTGGAGGGAGATGCACATTTGCAGGCGGTAGACTGCCCGGCACCTCAGCCCTGTCATGAGTCTGGGAATCTGCCATGGCAGAGTCTTGCTGGGAGGCAGAGGCCATCTCCCACTAACCATGTCACAGGTCAGACACCTGCCCTTCTGCCCTTGGCACCCAGGGCAGGGCTGATCTTGGCTAAGCAAAGCAGATGCTCCTCCGGAACTCTGGCTCAGAAGCAACTGACACAAAGAGCCGAGACAGTGGAGAACTTGCCTTGCCGGTGGCAGCGACGCCCAGCGTCCAGTGGCAGCCAGTTCCAATGTTGGTGGCATCCTGGGCCTGGTTCTTCCCACAGCCTGGTGTGGGCTATAGTCTGGCTGCTCATCTTCCCCTAGTTCCTGCACGTGTTCAAAGCCTGGCCCCCTGCCTTCCTGTGGAATTGGTGAACTGTTTAAGAACTTTCTAATAAATTATTTTGTTGCTTCACCTAATCCAAGTCCGTTTCTGTGGTTTGTGAACAAGCCCCTGACTAAAGACACTAGTGCTGGGGTGGTGGTGAGCGCCTGTGGTCCCAGCTTCTTGGGAGGTTGAGGCAGGAGGGTCACTTGAGCCCAGAAGTTCAAGGCCAGCCTGAGCAATACAGCAAGACCCTGTCTCAAAACAAAAGAACAGAAATGAGATCTACTATCAGAGCTTTGTTGATGGACGCGGGCGATCGTGCATGTACAGTACCTCCATGCCCACACGCAGCAAGTGCTGAGTCCCTATCTGCTCGTGTGATTTCAGCGGGACTATCATGTCACTTGCTCTGGCCACCTCATGCTCATTAACGCTGCCTGAGAGTGTACAAGATTTCTGGAAACCACATCCCACGGAAGTGAGACTCTGCATCTCCTCAAATGAGTGGCTGTCAAGCCAAATCTCCTGGACCCTGTACTTGTTCTTTTTGAAATTTCAAACTATCTTCTTGGCCTAAAACTATCCTTCCAGCTGGTCAACATCTTTTTGAATGCTTATTTTTAAACTCTATACACACTATAGCTTCTCCACCTGCACATCAGATAAAGGAACAGAAAGTACCACACTGCGTGACTACCAAATACCAGACGGGACGCAGAAGACGAGGCACGTGAGGTCTCATTTCATCGTCACAACCCATAGAGCTGGCCGTCGCCCTGCTTCATGGATAAGGAACTGAAGGCTCAGAGTAGTGAAATACTTCTCTAAAGTTACACAGCAGGGAATCAAAATCCCCACACGGCACTCCAGAGCCCAGGCCCCAACTGCCTTCAAATACACGGAAAGTATGAAATCACACAGAAGAGTCTAGACCGTGGGTGCACGTGGCTTCAGCAGGGAGAGCCTGGATGCACTCGTCATGCAGGAAGTACTCCCCGGGCACGCTGTGTGCAGGCACCACACCAGGAGCCGGGAATGAGACGTGACTACGTATGCTCCTAGGCCTTACAGAGCCAAGGCTTTAGTGGGCAAAAGTTATAATGGGACAGATTATGGCCGTGAGACCTTCCAACACTTGAGTTTTCAAAACGCTAAGACAGTTTTATTCTGAGTTCCCATGCAGAGCAGGCTAGATAGCCTTTAGGATTACACATAAAAAGCATGCTTTCATTTTTAATGGAAACAAAAATTCTAAGACCCAGGTGGTTCAAGCCAAAGTTCTTGTATTTGAACGATTACTACAAAAGCCATCTCTGGAGAAACTTAAGGCACTGACAGAGAAAGGACCATGCAGTGGAACATGGAGATACCAAATATTCCAACCCTCAAGACCATTGCATGTCCCCTGTGCCTAGGGTGTGTCCTTTCAAGGTGCCAATGTTTCCATCTCAACTCCATGATGGCAACCCTTGGTTCTTCTCACCAGGCTAATCCTGAGGAGCAGGGAGCAAGCCCCCTGTGCCAACCTGACAAACTCTCTAACCCTGCCCCGCCTTCCGACTTCAGGAGGAGAGAGCGCGCCTCTCTCAACAGTGGCCACTAGATGGGGCAAATCTGTCCATTTCAAGTTCCATAAATCAAGAAGCTAAATAACTGAGAAGAGTAAAATCATTATATTCATAAAATGATTTTTGTATACCAAGAAAAAATGATCTTGTGTGCTGTACTTCCAACTTACTGCTGCATAGCTATAGATGGTAGTTACACTTGCTTTCAAAAGGTTGAAACTACTTTGCTTTGAACCTAGGGGTGCCCTACCAATAAGCTCCACCCTCAGCCTTTTTTTTTTTGTACAGTACTCGGGATTGAACCCAGGGGCATTCTATCTCTGAGTTACATCCCCAGCCCTATTTTTATTCTTTATTTTGAAACAAGGTCTCACTAAGTTACAGAGGGCCTCACTGAGTAGCTGAGGCTGGCCGAGAACCTGCGATCCTCCTGTCTCAGCCTCCCAAGTACTGGGATTACAAGCATGGACCACCACACCTGGCTCTTTTTTTTTTTCTTTCTTTTTTTTTTAGATAGGACCTCATTAAGTTGCCCAGGCTGTATTCAAACCTGTGATCCTCCTGTCTCAGCCACCCAAGTACTGGGAGTACAGGCATGTACCATTGTGATGGACTTCCAAATGTTTATGTTCAAAAACCTCTCTAGGTGATTCTGATTCTAAAATTATCCCTTACTCAAAGCATCACCAATCCCCAATACAAGAAAGAAAAACAGAACATCACTCATTCTATAAAACTAAATAAGTAGCTGGGTGTGGTGGCACACGCTTGTAATCCCAGCATTTGGGAGGCTGAGACTGGAGGATCCGGGTTCACGGCCAGCCTCAGTTGCTTAGTGAGGCACTCCGCAACTTAGTGAGACCCTGTTTCAAAATAAAGAATTAAAAAAATAGGGCTGGGGCTGTAGCTCGGAGGTAGAATGCCTCCGGGTCCCATCCCCAGTATTGCAAAATAAATAAATACATAAATAAATAATAAAACTAAATAAGTGATACTTTAGTCCATTTCTAGAGTTGTCTGCCTCCCTCTGTGAGCTAATATATGTGCTGTGTCATAGTTCATTTCCCTTAAAACTGCAGTCCTAATACAGCATATTTCACCTGTGAATTCGAACATGAGGGTAATCTACAAATTCCCTACACAGCACAAATTATCGAGTCTAGCGTCACTTGTAACGCCACTCTTTGGGTGTCAAAAGGGACTCGCACCTTCCCTGCAGTGACTCTTCTGCTTACATCGCTGCCCACGGAGCGGAAGGGGGTTCTGAGAGTCTGGTTAACACCACAGTGGAGGGAACGCGTGCCCACAAGACCTCTAAGTGCCAGGAAAAATGATGAGCACTTATTTTTAATTTAGAATATAGTGTTTTTCCTGAACAGAATTAAAACTTCCAAAATCAAATCTATTTTTAAAGTGCCCACAACTATAAGAGACTCCTTTTTCCTCTCTTGTTCCCTAAAGATTAAAAACAAATGCCTTTTCTTGCTCCACATGTGGAGTGGTGGCCATGGAAAAATCCACCCAGTTCATCTCCTACCTGCTCTCTGAAATAGGGAGTCACCATCAACGCCTGCACATACCTGCTCTTACCTGGCACTGCTCCGGGAGTGAGGAATTTTAGAGGCACCGTGACACCACATCAAGAATGTAAGTCAGCAGGGTCTCCATTTTACTTTGTCTTCCCTGCTGCCATGAAGGCCCAAGATTGAGAGTTCTCATCTGAGAACACAACTATTGTACACTGTACATCTCAGCCAGGCGTGGTGGTGCACACCTAATCCCAGTACTTGGGAGGCTGGGAGAGGAGGCTCGCAGGTTTAAGGACAGCCTCAATGGTAGTGAGACCCTCATCAACCTAGTGAGACATTGTTTCAAAATAAATAAATAAAAAATAGGGCTGGGAGGTAGACCCTGGGTTCAAACAAACAACAAAAAAAAATGTACATCTCACTTTAAAAGGTTTAAAAGTCCACTTTCTTTTTTTTTTTTTTTTTTTGCGGTACTGGGGATTGAACTCAGGGGCATTCTACCTCCGAGCTATACCCCTAGCCCTATTTTTTATTCTTTATTTTGAAACCGAGTCTCACTAAGTTGCGGAGTGCCTCACTAGGTAGCTGAGGCTGGCTGCGAACCCGGATCCTCCGGTCTCAGCCTCCCGAATGCTGGGATTACAAGCCTGCGCCACCACGCCCGGCTAAAAGTCCACTTTCAAACAGTACTTATTGAAGGAATGGTGCCAATCCTGTATGACCAAATAGAAACTGCACATTTCCTCCTTACCCTCCAAAACTATGGCTGCAACTCTGGCCTGAGCCTGGCCCTGGCCCCACACCCAGGACCTTCTCTGGTCTACAACCTGAAGAAGCTAGCTTCTCACTGGGCTGATCTGGGTCCATGCACATTCTAGTGTATAGGTTCCCAAAGAGGGTGGTTTCACTCCCCCTCCTGGACTGGAATGACAAAAAGATACACAAAAGAACCCAAACTTGTCACTGTGCCTTTCTATATATTCGTTTAAAGAAGGCTCATTTCCAGAGGGGCACTGAGTAATTTTTTTCTGAAAAGGGGTCTATAATCAGGGCACACTATCAAACATATTCACCAAACTGCTCTAAAATAGACACAAGGCCCTTCTTTAGCTCCCAGGCAAGGGTTTCCAGTGCCCCAGGATGAGGAGAAATACCCCAGCTGGCCGGGTCTGCAGGGCTTCTCCAGCCTGGAACACATGCACGGCAGCTCAGTCACTGCAGGGCTGAGGACCCCCCTCCCCCCCG
>PVLC010029674.1:0-20033 GCA_004027655.1 Graphiurus murinus
TGGGGATTGAACTCAGGGGCATTCTACCTCCGAGCTACGCCCCCAGCCCTATTTTTTATTCTTTATTTTGAAACCGAGTCTCACTAAGTTGCGGAGTGCCTCACTAGGTAGCTGAGGCTGGCCGCGAACCCGGATCCTCCGGTCTCAGCCTCCCGAATGCTGGGATTACAAGCGTGCGCCACCACGCCCGGCTTGTAATCTTATGTTTTGATCTTCCTTTGAGTTGCTTGTGCTTTTGGGGTCTTGTTGAGAAAGTTTTGACCTGTGCCTATGTGTTGAAGTGTTGGGCCTATGCCCTCTTCAATAGCTGCAAGATCTCTGGCCTGACTTCCAGGTCTTTGATCCACATTGAATTGACTCTTGTGCAGGGTGAGAAAGAAGGGTTTATTTCCATTTTCCTGCATATGGTTAACCAGATTTGACAACAGCATTTGTTAAAGAGGCTATCTTTTTTCCAGTGTATATTTTTGGCTCATTTGTCAAAAATCAGTTGACTGTTAGCATGTGGGTCTTTTTCTGAAGCTCCTATTCTACTCCATTGGTCTACATGTCTGTTTTTGTGCCAATACCATCCTGTTTTTATTACTGTCGCTTTGCAGTAGAGTCTGGTCGGGTATTGTGATACCTCCTGCATGGTTCTTGTTGCTAAGAGCTACTTTGGCAATTCTGGGCTTTTTGTTGTTCTTAATGAATTTAAGGACTGATTTCTCTATGTCTGTGAGGAGAGACCTTGGTAATTTCATGGGTGTTGCATTGAATCTGTAGATCACTTTTGGGAGGATGGCCATTTTGATATTTTTCTGCCTATCCAAGAGCATGAAGTCTTTCCATCTTCTAAGGTCTTCATCAGTTTCTTTTTTCACCTTCTTATACTTTTCCTTATAGAGGTCTTTTACCTCTTTGGTTAGGTTTATCCCTACGTACTTTATTTTTCAGGGTGCTATTGTGAGTGGAATTGTTTTCTGGATTTCTTTTTCAGTGGATTTACGGTTGGCATACAGGAAAGCTTCCGATTTTTGAAGATTGATTTTGTATCCAGACACTTTGCTGAATTTGTTGATCAATTCTGTAAGTTTCTTGGTTGACTTTGTTGGGTCTTCTAAGTATAGTATCACGTCATCTTCAAAAATGGATAGTTTTGCCGGGCGTGGTGGCGCATGCTTGTAATCCCAGCATTCGGGAGGCTGAGACCGGAGGATCCGGGTTCGCAGCCAGCCTCAGCTACCTAGTGAGGCACTCTGCAACTACTTAGTGAGACCCGGTTTCAAAATAAAGAATAAAAAATAGGGCTGGGGATATAGCTCGGAGGTAGAACGCCCCTGAGTTCAATCCCCGGTATCGCAAAAAAAAAAAAAAAAAAAATGGATAGTTTTAGTTCTTCTTTCCCTATTGCTACCCCTTTGATTTCCTTCTCTTGCCTTATTGCTCTGGCTAGTGTCAAGTACTATGTTGAACAGAAGTGGTGATATTGGATATCTTTGTTCTTGTTTTTAGTGGGAACTCTTGCAGTTTTTCTCCATTTAATATGATGTTGGCTGTGGGCCTATCGTATATTGCCTCTATGACGCTGAGGTATATTCTTTCTATTCTGATTTTGTGCAGTGCTTTTAGCATGAATGGGTGTTGGATCTTGTCAAATGCTTTTTCAGCGTCAATTGAGATGATCATGTGATTTTTATCACTGATTCTGTTTATGTGGTGAACTACATGCATTGCTTATCATATGTTGAACCAGCCTTGCATCCCTGGGATGAACCCGACTTGGTCATGGTCTATAATTTTCCTGAGGTTGTTTTGAATGAGCATTCCTAGTATTTATTTTAGCAGTTTTGCATTTAAGTTCTACAATGATACAGGCCTATGGTTTTCTTTTCTTGAACTGTCTTTATTTGGCTTTGGTATTAATGTTATGCTGGCTTTGTAGAATGTGTTTGGGAGAGTCCTGTTTCATTCTATTTCATGGAATAGTTTGAAGAATATTGGGATTAGCTCTTCTATAAATGTTTTATAAAATTCACTTGGAAAACCATCTGGCCCTGGACTTTTGTTTGATGGTAACTTCTTTATGGCTATTTTTTTCTCTTTGATTTTTATTGGTCAGTTGAAGTTTTCTATATCTTCTTGACTCAATTTATGAAGGTTATATGTGTCTGGAAATTTATCAATTTCTTCCAGATTTCCCATTTTGCAGGAGTATGGTTTTTCAAAATAGTTTCTGATGATTCTCTGTATTTCCATACTGTTGGTGGTAATATACCCTTTTTCATCTCTTATTTTGGTAATTTGGGTTGATGCCTCTCCCCCTGCAAGCTTGTGTCTCTGAGATCTCCACAGGGACTGTCTCTGTCTCACTCTCTGCTTTTGCTGGTGGTGGGAGTGCAACTTATATGCCGGGCATTTTCCAGTCTGCCTGGAAATTCTCTATGCCCTATGGGCACTGAGCCCCTCCTGCACTTCTGCTCTTATCCACCCCCTGAAGGGTGGGTGACAGAGGCTGCACTTTGTATAGGGGCCCCTGCATCCCAGGGGTGAAACTGAACTTCAGATCTCTGCTGCTTTGGTTCCAGTGGGAGGGGTGATCTGGGGTGTCCTTACCACAGGCTTAACATGGTTGCCCCAAGTGTTGTTGATCGCTGTTGATGCTGTGGGGATATGCAGCCTGATTAGGGTGTGGAATTCTGTAGTCACTTACTCCACTTCTGGTCAATGGGTGGGCAGGAGGTTGTTGGCGGTCTTGGTGCTAATAGATGCCGCTCTTGGCGGCTGGCAAAAAGGTATGCGCCAGCTCCTTTGTTCTCCATGGGTTCGGTTCATCTGCTTTTGTTGCTTTATCACATTTTTTGCTGCTTCCTTTTCTTTCCTCACATCAGGAAGCTGCTTTTGTGGCAGTTTTGATTCAAGCTCTGCAGTGCAGTTGATTGCTGCTCTGATTCTGGAGGGAGAGGTGAGCTGGGGGCGTCTCACGGGGGCTTACACTGGTCGTACTGGGTGTTCCGGTCACTGTGGAATGTGCAGGTATAAGCCACCTGGTTAGGATGTGGAGTTCTGGAATCACTTAATCCACATCTGGTCGCTGGGCACATAGGATGTCGCTAGATATCACCACGTTGGTAGACCCCCCTTTGCCGGGAGGCCGGCTTAATGGCCACCGCTGTTCTGCGATGTGGTGCCATTGCCATGCAGAATGGCTCCTTTGCTCTCCTCGGTCAGCTTTCTGGGGTCTCTTTAGCTGTAGTTCAATTTATTTTTTTGCGTTGCTCGCTTTTGTGTTGCTTTTTTCTTCCATGAAGAAGCTGCTTTTATGGTACATTTGATTCGAGTTCACAGCACCTGAGGAGAGGTGTTTCACTCAGATGCTGTCTTGACCATCAATCAGATGACAATCTTTACCTCTATAGGGTTTTTCTCCAGTACAAACTTTCTGATGTTGTCTAAGGTGTGCACATTGGGTAAAGATTTTGCCATATTCTTTCCATTTGTAACATTTGTCACCAATAAGAATGCTCTCATGTTGTCTAAGATATGACCTCAGAATGGAATTGGGTACTTTTTACAGTTGTAGGGTTTCTCTCCAGTATGAATTTTCTGATGTTCTCTAAGATGTGAACCCATGCTAAAGGCACTGCTACATTTGTTACACTTGTAGTGTTTCCCCCAGTATGAATTCCCTGATGTTCTCTAATCTATGAACCCTGGGAAAAGTCCTTGCCACATTCTTTATATAAGCAGGGTTTCTCTCCAGTATGAACTTTGATGTTTGATAAGGTATGAGGCTTGATAAAAGGCTTTGTTATATTCTTTACATTTGTAGGCTTTCTCTCCACTATGAGTTCTCTGGCAGTGATTAAGTGATGACTTCTTATTAAAGGTTTTGTCACATTCTGTATATGTGTATGGTTTCTTTTTAGTATGAATTCTCTGATCCTGAATAAAATGTTAAGCACAAGTAAGTTTCCACACATTCTTTGAATTCTTAGGGCTTCTCTCTATTATGACATCTCTGGTGACTTATGGATAAAGGCTCTGAGAAGTTCTTCGTATGTATAGAATTTTATTCCAGTATGAATTCTGATGTTTTCTAAGGTTTGAACAAGAGGAAAAGCCTTTGCTGCATTCTTTACATTTGTAGGATTTCCCTCCAGTATGAAATCTTTGATGTTGAGTAAGTTCTGAGTGTTGGCAGAAGCTTTTGTTACATTCTTTACATTTGGAGGATTTGTCTCCAGTATGAATTTCTGATATCTTCTGCAGTTGGAAACCCCAGTAAAGGTTTTCCACATTCCTTACATTTGTAGAGTTTTTCTCAAGTATGAATTCTCTGGTGTTTTCTAAGGTTTGAAGAAAAGGAAAAGGCTTTGCCACATTCTTTACATTTGTAGGGTTTCTCTCCAGTATGAATTCTCTGATGTACTGTAAGGTGAGAACCTCGGGTAAAGGCTTTGCCACATTCATTACATTTGTAGGGTTTCTCTCCAGTATGAATTCTCTGATGTATTATAAATTGAGAACTCTGGCCAAAGGCTTTGCCACAGTCTTTACATTTGTACGGTTTGTCTGCAGTATGAATTCTCTGATGTACTCTAAGGCTAGAACCCCGGGTAAAGGCTTTGTCACATTCTTTACATTTGTAGGGTTTGTCTGCAGTATGAATTCTCTGATGTACTCTAAGGCTAAAACCCCGGGTAAAGGCTTTGTCACATTCTTTACATTTGTAGGGTTTGTCTCCAGTATGAATTCTCTGATGTACTGTAAGGCTACAACCCTGGGTAAAGGCTTTGCCACATTCTTTACATTTGTAGGGTTTGTCTCCAGTATGAATTCTCTGATGTACTGTAAGGCTAGAACCCCGAGTAAAGGCTTTTCCACATTCTTTACATTTGTAGGGTTTGTCTGCAGTATGAATTCTCTGATGTACTGTAAGGTGAGAACCCCGGGTAAAGGCTTTGCCACATTCTTTACTTTTGTATGGTTTCTGTCTAGTATGAATTCTCTGATGTACTTTAAGGTGAGAACCCTGGGTAAAGGCTTTGCCACATTCTTTACATTTGTAGGGTTTCTCTCCAGTATGAATTCTCTGATGGTTTGTAAGGTTTGAACAATGGGAAAAGGCTTTGCCACATTCTTTACATTTGTAGGGTTTCTCTCCAGTATGAATTCTCTGATGTTCTGTAAGGTGAGAACCCCGGGTAAAGGCTTTTCCACATTCTTTACATTTGTAGGGTTTGTCTGCAGTATGAATTCTCTGATGTATTGTAAGTTGAAAACCCCAGGTAAAGGCTTTGCCACATTCTTTACATTTGTAGGGTTTCTCTCCAGTATGAATTCTCTGATGTAATGTAAGGTTAGAACCCTGGGTAAAGGCTTTGCCACATTCTTTACATTTGTACGGTTTGTCTCCAGTATGAATTCTCTGATGTATTATAAATTTAGAACTCTGGCCAAAGGCTTTGCCACAGTCTTTACATTTGTACGGTTTGTCTCCAGTATGAATTCTCTGATGTACTCTAAGGCTAGAACCCCGGGTAAAGGCTTTGCCACATTCTTTACATTTGTAGGGTTTCTCTCCAGTATAAATTTTCTGGTGCTTTGAAAGTGTTGAGCAAACTGTAGGAATGAGGAAAATGAGAATATCAACACAGAGAAAAAAACGTTGAATAGAAGTAAAAATTGTGTAGGTGAAGAAATTAGTTAAAAAAGAATTATTATGCTAGGATTGGCATAGCATAATCTCAATATGGGAGGCTGAGACAGGAAGATCGCAGGTTTACAGCCAGCCTCGGCAACTTACTGAGGCTGTCAGCAACATAGTGAGACTCTGTTTCCAAAATACAAAACACAACTGGGAGTATAGCCTGGAGGTTGAAGGCCCCTGGGTTTCAACCTTGGTACCATAAAAGAAGAAAGAAGTTCCAACCTCAGTACCAAAAAAGAAGAAAGAAAAGAGAAAGAAGAAGGAAGAAAAAGAAGACATCAAAATGTAATAAGCTTAATTATATTCAACTAGTATAAACATACACACACACACAAGCTAAAATCACATTATAGGCTAAGTTTTCAAATCATACAGAGACTCTAGGAAAAAGCAAGATAAGTGATGTGCCTAATGGTGTGATGGGTGCACACGTGTAATCCCAGGACTTGGGAGATGAGACGGAAAGATCACAAGGTTGAGGACAGTCTCAGCAATGTAGTAAGACTCTTAACAGAGCAAAGCCCTGCTTCAAATTTAAAAATAAAAAGGGCTGGGGTGTAGCTCAGCTACATCTCAGTATGATCCATATGATTCAGTATGATCCATAACTAGATAGTAAAATTAGGATACCATCCATGAAAATTCACCTAGATAATATAAAATTTCCATTGAACACCAATATCAAAAAATACACATCATGTATAAAAAAATGGTACTGATACAGACAAATGAAAGCACACATAATTTTACTGGCAATACTCATCTGGTTCATATGTATTTCATTTATACCTTACATTGTCCTAAAGTATACATTATTAAAAACTGAATCCAATTATAACATATAAGTCAAAAACTAAAAATGTGTGTGTGTATGGTACTGGAGACTTATCTCCGCCATTCTACCTCCGAGCTATACTCTCAGCCCTATTTTTTAATCTTTATTTTGAAACAGGGTCTCACTAAGTTGCAGAAAGTTCAGTAACTCCTGAGGCTAGCAGCACACCAGCGATCCTCCTGTCTCAGCCTCCCAAGAACAAGGATTATAACTATGTGCCACAATGCCCAGCTCCTAAAACCATTATTAACTGATGTGAGGGAAACTACTTTAAAAAGGGAAACAGAAAATGGAATTGCAAAACATAAGAAATGCTGAATAAATGTAAACGTACTTTAGAAGTGTGCACAGCTACTATGAGGACCCCAGAGCAGTGGAAAAGCACTTAGATCTCACAGACCCTCCCAGGTGAAAGGGGACCTGGCTTCACTGTGAATGTGCTGGCTGGGAGGTCATGGAGGGCAGGAGTCTCAGAGGAAAAACATAGGGCAGATGTCCTGCGACAACAAGAGAAATAAACCCAGGCTTGTGAAAACAATGTTCACTGGCACAGAGCTTCACAGTGTACATTTTAAGCCAGGCTACCTCTTTGACCTTTGGCTTCTCACCTGTGTCGTTCCTACCTGAGTGTGTGGCTATAGTCTCTTGTCTCTTCACATTCCAGTGTTCTTTCTTTTGCTCCAGAAAGGTGACCAGGTGTGGCTTAGAGACAGCAAGACCTGTTTATTGAAAAATAAAACATATTTGCATGGAAATCTCCCATCAAACACTCACATTTCTCCCCTCTACACACTGTTACCTCCATCCTTTAAAAAAATTTTTTTAAAAAATAATGGAAGATTTTAAAACTGCTTTCTTGAATGTTGTCTTCTGACCTATTAGAATTTGCAGAAGTCATTTTGTTATTGTTGTTGAATGGAAGCAGGGTGTGGTGGCACTTGCCTGTAATCCCAGCACTTGGGAGGCTGAGACAAGAGGATTGTAGGTTTGAGGACAACTTCAATAAATAGTGAGACTCTCATCAACCTAATGAGATCCTCTGTCAAAAGAAAAGTAAAATGGTATGAGGGTTTAGCTCAGAGGTAGAACACCTGAGGTCAATCTGCAGTACCACACACATATGCAAACAAAAAACAAAATGCTGGAATGTGAAATTCATTCATGTAAAACAGAAACTTCCAAGATATATTTTACAAAGGAGGAATTTAAATGTTGATAGTAAGCTAGGTGTCGTAGCATCTCACATTCCTGTCCTTGGGAGGCTGAGACAGGAGGATTACAGGTTCAAGATCAGCCTCACCAACTTAGTGAGGCCCTTAGCAACTTAGTGAAATCCTGTTTCAAAATACAACGTAAAATATAGGTATGTATGTAACTCAGAAGAAGAATGGCCTGGTTTCAAATTCCAGTAACACACACACACACACACACACACGCACACTGTTGATAGTGAATTAGAAATTTTGTTGTAGAGAAGATGTCCTTACCCAGGAAGTTCAGGTTCCTGTAGTTCTCCAACATTACATCCCGATACAAATTCCACTGAGAAGGGTTTAGGAATTCCCACTCCTCTGGAGAGAAAACAATGGCCACATCCCTGAATGTCAACAATTCCTGAAATAAAAATGAACCCAAATAAAAGCATCTTGAACATGTGATCACTTACGGTCTTTAATTGACCCACAATGAAATGAGAGAGTTAATTATCAAGTAACAATAATTTAAGAGCAATATTTCGTAATGCATCGTGTAACTTTGAACGTAAAATGTAACACCCACAAAATCAATTTTAATACTGTGGGTTTGCGAAATATAAAATGTAAAATCAAATTCTCAACACAGAAGCATGCATTTGAGACCTATATTTTCATTATACAAGATAAAGTATATATATTTCTTAGTTGAGAAAGTGAAGGTTAATCCTCAAATTTTAATAAGTACAGCCATGAATGGGAAGTCATTTTCGGATAGGGATTCTGATTCAGCAGTTCTTGGGTATATCCAGGGTCTCTAAACAAGTATCAAGCTAGCTCTACTGATGTCAACACCAGTGGTCACTTATAGCAGATGATGTGATGCTGATTGATTAGAAATCTCTCACATGAATGACAACAAGGTAGCTGAGAAGGCTGGGGAGCTCAAAGACAGAGATCTCTCCTACTTCTCTTTCCACCACTGTCTAACTTTTATTGAGGATTTTAATCAAAACATTTTAAGAATAACTAATCTCAGGAGACAGCAAAGCAGTCATGTGGTGAGTCAAGAAAGAACATCAAGGTAGTCACAAATGAATCAGGGAACAAAAAGGTAAATAAGAAAGTTGTCAAGTCCTTGCTTATCACTCTCATTTAGTCTGTGTGCAGAAATATTTCCTTGAGTGGGCAGTTTGCGTCCCTCCTAAGCCGGAGTGAAGTGACCTCAAAGCTGATGACTTCAAGGCTCCCAACATTTTCTTTTTGATCTTTGAGACAAGGTCAGTAGTACTTGTTAGCCTGGGAGAACTGTCGCTTGTTTTCCAGGCTGCCACAAGATATAATCTGAACATGTATCAAATCTCACAATAATAGGTTGACAATTTGGGGTACATTAATGGTGACTGCCACATGTTTCAAGTGGCATAAGTCTTGTTTCAAGACACATAAGTCTTGAAATTAAGATGACCATAAATCCCACGAATAAAGTCAGTTTTAAAACACTTATGACAAAATTTAGAGTCCAGTTTTGTGGCCTGAGATGTGATGCTCTTCAATCTGCACTGTCTTGTCAGTTTCTGGATATGACTGGAGCAGGGCAAGTCATTCCCTTCAGGATCAGCTTGCTTGACTTTTCAGATTTCTCATGAGCAGTTTAGTGGGTTGTCTCTGGGGCTGTTGGCTCTGGACCTGCTGGCTTTAGGCAGCTGTGATGAACCTGAATAGCTAAACTTACTGATGTTTTGTCTAATATCCATTTATACCTTTTTAACATTTGGGAAGCACAAATATAGCATTACCGTTACACAAGAATTAACTCTCACTTTGCAAGTGAAATTTAGACTCTAGGGCTTAATATAACCATAAAACAGACACAATAACAATCACAGAAAATTAATTAATAGAACCTCAGTGTAAACCTTTTGGATAATTTGTAAATTTAACCATCTTTATCACAATGCAATATATTTTTCCTAAGCTTTATCCAACACAAACATTTTTTGATGTCCCTAATGTTACCAAAGAAGATACTCTATTTTCAAAATATTCTCCTTTCCTTTTTCCTATATTACCAAAATTTCTTATACTCATACCTTTTTTATATATCTCTCTCATCCTTACATAATGGTTCCTTTCTGCAATAATTCCCTTCTTGATTTTACATTTTGAAATAATTTTGTACAGTTTTTAAAAATAAATTAAAATCATCTATTCAAGTTTTACAGTGGCCTGGACTTTAAAAAATGTTAGTGTTTTTCTTTTCAGATGTTTACATTTTAACTAGGACTGACAAAAATAACAAACCCTTAAGCAACCTTGAACAGATATAAACAAACGAAGATGGGAAAAGAGAAAGACACCTGGGTAACTGGAATGTATCAGTTTTCACTTTTTCTACCCTATTTGGGGGGGGGTGTTTCTTGGAAGGTCAAAATGATCCTGTAGACAAAAGGGATGCAATTTTAAACAAGAATAATGGTAAGGCTTGAACCTTACATATATTTTTTAAATATCCATTTTTGTTAACCCTATTTGTTCTGTCTGAAATCTGTGGCCTACATGCAGAGTGCAGCTCCCAGGTGATGCCCAGAGCAACTGGTGACTTTTGAGACAAAGGTTGGTCCATTGTTTACTTTTAAGTCTGGCCTTCCTGAGTAGATTTGCATCAGTACCTTTTTACAGTCCTGGATTGGTGGCTCATCACTGTGCGGCAGCAGGATAACTGGATTCAAGGTATGTAGCACCTTCAGCTGCATATGGGAGTTCTCATACAGTAAGCTGGCATTGCTTGTTGAACCAGAATCTGGACTGCTGTCCTCATTATTTTTGAGACAATCAAGTTAAAAAGTTTTTAGCAATTGCTTTTTAAGTTGTTGAAAGGCCTGATGTTATTCTTTTCCCCCATACTAATGGGTTTTACTAAAACACCAAAGTTTGTAATCCAAATGTGACAGGACCCTACCACTTTCATAAATTTCTGGAAGGCTTTACAGTTGGCAGAAAAAGCTTGGATGGTCTCTTTTTTTTCCCCCTGCTCCCAATAGTCCTTTTCTTTTTGGATGCTGAATCCTGGACACTTGACCCCTACAGCTCACAAAATAAAACTCAGACTCAACCAATAAAAAAAATAAACAGGGAACATCTCTCTTCCATTGTGGCTGCAGAAAAATGAAGGGATATCCTGAAACTATGGTAGATCACTGGTAAATTGCAAAGAGTCACCAAAACACAACTGCCTGCTTTATGAAGCCTGGAGGTAGAATGCCCTTGGGCTCAATCACTAGTATCACACACACACACACACACAAAGACTGTGGACATTGGAGTTTAATTCTAAACCTATGGGAGAGTGTTTGGCAAATTTTAGAATTTTAGAACTATTCACAAATGATTTATTATTTACTAACTGATTTGTATGAAAATAGCAATAAAATTATACATTTATTATATGAAAAGTATCTGATACCTTGGCTTTCTCTGTTGAGGTTGAAGTAGATGTGTTTTACAAGTTTTCTCCATTTTATAGATACAAACACTAAGTTCATATATTACAGAGTTCTCTGTCTGTGTGTGTGTGTGTGTGTGTGTGTGTGTGTGTGTGTGTGTGTGTCTGGTACTGAGGATTGAACAAAAGACATTCTACCTCCGAGCTACACCCTCAGTCTTATTTTTTAATCTTTATTTTGAAACAGAGTTTAAGTTGCAGATGACCTTACTAAGTAGCTGAGGCTGGCCGCGAATCCAGATCCTCCTTTCTCAGCCTTCCAAGTTCTGGGATTACAAGCATGCATCACCACACCACAAGCCATGGGTATGTACTGAAGGAAAACAATCGAGGTTCATGTAAGATCACCATACACTTGGCCCTATGCACTGTTTCTGTCTTGGTTGACTGTAGTGGATTATTTCATAGTAATGATCCACTAAACTGTTAGTACAGAGAGTTTTCTGAGTTGTTTAAGTCTTCCAGGAATCACCAAACCTGACAGTGGTCTTGGGGACACCCGAGAGTGCAGTTGTCTTTGAGATCTGAACATCTTACCTCCAAAACCCACATGAGGATACACCATGGCATGCCATAATCTGATTGCCACATCACCCCATGAACAGACTCTGCGTAACTACAAACTAATAAATATATGTAAGTATACATTTTACTCTATTTTCAAACTTTTTAAAAATAAATGAATATCTGTAGCAAGAAAAAAATAATGCAGCATTTGGCAGGCTGAGACCGGAGGATCCGGGTTCACAGCCAGCCTCAGCTACCTAGTGAGGCACTCCGCAACTTAGACTCGGTTTCAAAATAAAGAAAAAAAATAGGGCTGGGGGTATAGCTCAGAGGTAGAATGCCCCTGGGTTCAATCCCCATTACTGCAAAAAATGAAGAAAAAATGTATGGTAGGTTAAAGACATAGAAATCAAATGTACGACAAGCCTGATACAGGATTTGGGAAGAGAAAAACAGGAGCACACTACTATAAAATTCTTATAATTCTGCTTGAAGATAAACTTTAAGTAAAAAATGAATTTTATGAAACAAAACAACCATTAAAAGGTATCAACTAAGTAAATAAAGGAGCTATTGGGCTATAGTAAGAGAAGCAGAGGGCTAAATTAGACATGCAGTTTATAATTTGTTTATTTCTATTTTTATGAATTACTTTTATAGAAAGAAGGCTTCACTTGTGTAATAAAAACGAGACAGTTAAGATACATGATGCAATAGACCAGAGATGAGCCCAAGATACACACAGGAGAAAGTATGTGGGGAAGTGAGAGAATATAAATGAATTAAACGCAGCAGGGCATATGTGGTAATGACAAGTGACCTAGTGAATCACCTAAATAAAGTAATAGGAAATGTGAACAAAGTGTATTGTAAAACCATTCCAGGAATTGAAAAATGACACAATTAAGGCAGAAACTGAATTGAAGGACCCTTACAGAGCAAATGCTACTCATATATTCTGTAAATGGCCAGGGGGACTCTCCAGTGTGCTCACAGAGAATGAAGTAAAAGTAGCTATTAGACGTCACAATAAATGGGGAACCAGCTATTGATCCAGTCAAGAAACATTCAGTTTGGAATCTCAATCCAGGCACTTAACTACCTTGTAAAATAAATATCACTCGTCCAAGAAATGCAACCATATCCACAATCTGTACAACATATGATTTACATTGTCTCATATAATATTCTGATTTACTATGCATGTAAGTATCAAGAAAAAGGGTCTCATCTTCAAAGGAAAATAATCACTAGAAAAAGATCCTAATAAACTCAGATGCTAAAGTAGCAGAGAACACATTCCACTATTCATAAATATCTCCAATTACTCAAAGAAAGATAAAGAGGTAATGCATAGTATAACTATCAGGAGAGAAAAAACAAAATGAAAATTCAAAAGGTATCAAATATCATTACCAAAATAAAAATTTGCTATGAGCTTAAGAACAGATTGGAAAATGCAGTAGAAAAAAAATGAGAGCCGGGCGTGGTGGCGCACGCTTGTAATCCCAGCATTTGGGAGGCTGAGACCAGAGGATCTGGGTTCGCATCCAGCCTCGGCTACCTAGTGAGGCACTCCGCAACTTAGTGAGACTCGGTTTCAAAATAAAGAATAAAAAAATAGGGGATGGGGGTATATCTTGGAGGTATAATGTCCCTGAGTTCAATCCTCAGTACCGCAAAAAAAAAAAAGAAACTTGAACATACTTCATTGGATAATTTGTAATCTTTGTGAGAGAGAAAAGATGGCCAATGTTCAGATGCCATTAATAGAAAAAAATTCAGAAAGAATAAAACAAAAACTATGTTTAGAAACAATGGATAAAATCTTTCCAAAATTTTGAAAGACATCTGGGTGTGGTGGCACTCACCTGTAATCTCAGTTCTTGGGAGGCTGTGGTAGCAGGTTCAAGCCCAGTATGTGGTAACTTAGAAAGACCCTCTTTCAAAATAAAAAATAAAAATGGTTAAAAGTGTAGCTCAGTAGTAGAATGCCCCTGGAGCAGATCCCAAGTACCATAAAAATAAATAAATATATAAAAATATTGAAAGACACCAATTTACAGACTCAAGTTCAATTATCCTAATCGAGATAAAGAAAACTAAGCAAATCACAAACTACTGAAATACAGAGATAAAGACAATACCTTGAAAGCAACCAATTAAAAGCAGAAAATAGTACACTGGGATACAGGATTATATGAGCAATGACTGATGTTTTATTAAAAAGAGGAAATGTCTTGAAAGTAAACAGCCTTCCATTCACAGTTCAATATTGAGTCTGTCCATTCAGTGGTATATATCTTAATATCAGATGAAATAAACTTTGTTCATGCTCAGCATGGATTACCACGGATTGGGAGCTCTTTTATAATAAATGAATCATACGTAAGAATGATACAGTAGTTATGAATGTGCCTAAAACAAAACCTGCCAAGGACATGAGACAAAAACCAAAGCACTAAACAGAGAACTTAAAAAAAATCCATGAGACCAGAGGATCCGGGTTGGTGGCCAGCCTCAGCTACCTAGTGAGGCACCGCAACTTAGTGAGACTCGGTTTCGAAATAAAGAATAAAAAATAGGGCTGGGGGTATAGCTCGGAGGTAGAATGCCCCCGAGTTCAATCCCCAGTACCGCAAAAAAAAAAAAAAAAAAAAAAAAATCCACATTATAGTTGGTTAATTAATACTCCCTCTTAGTAACTGCTGAAACAACAGAAGAGCACCAGTATGGACATACAGATAAATGGCACAATCTGGATGCATATGATGGATACACCATGTTGTGGGACTTTCACTGAGACAGAACGTATGCTGAGTGTTGACATATGTCTCAAGACTGAAACCTTAGATCGTGTTCTCTGACCCACAGTGGAAATAAATTAGAAACCAGTAAGAAAATAATCATAAAGAGCTCCAAATACTTAAGAGTAAATAAAACAAGCTTCCCTAAGCCACCATTTTGCTTTACTCAAGTCCGAATTGCTGTCTCCAACTGTGATGGCTCATTGACCTGGAATCACACACTGGAGATGACGCACTGGCATATCATCAGTCGGCTGAGAGTGGCCTAACTCTGGGTCACGCTGCCACACCATTCACCGTATTCACCTCATTACACAGGCATTATATTATCTCACACCATTGCAGTGCATTAAGATACTTTGAGACGGAGAGACTACATTCACAGAACTGTTGTTAAATATAACTAATGCTTACCATGAATAATTTACAAATTTAACTATGTCATTTATAAATTTATATGTAAAGAAAAGTAGCTTACATAGGGCTCAATATTATTTCTGGTTTCAGGTACATGCTGGGAGTTTTCAAACATATCTCACATGAAGAATACTGGGCTACTATAATATATTTCTAAATGTGTGAGTAAAAGTAAAAAATCACAGCCAGCTGTGTGATTAAAACAAAAAAATTACAGCTGGGGTGAAGGGCCTGGGGGAGCAACTGCACCAGGGCCAGACACGTGGGCTGGCTGATGAGGCAGATCCTGGGGTGTGGGTGCTGGGCCCCAGGAACAGGGTCGGCCAAGGGCCAGCCAGCACCAGGTCCTCATATGCGAGCTGGCTAAGTGGGGGAGGCTGGGATGGGGCAAATGGATCTGCCCTGTCCGTCCTCATGGTCAGCCAAGAGTGGACTCGGTGCTGGGGTGGGCAGAGATGTGGAGGCTCCAGGTCCAGTTCACAAGTCCTATCACAGCCCCCACTTTCCTGGGGCTGTCAGGGGTGTGGACACAGTTCCTTCTGGAAGGCAGGGAGGGAACCTTGAGGTGCCTCCTCAGAAGGAAGGCCGGCCACGCAGCACCATGCAGCAATCTTCAATGGTGACACCAGCGGGAGACCAGCCCCCAGCCCCCAGGACCTCGGACCCCCCTCCCCCTGCTCTATGTGGACTGCTTTCGGCATATCCTGGAGGGAGGCTACCGGGCCCTGGACGAGGCTCTAGGTCCAGTTCAGAGTTGCCTCCAGGTCCACTAGTTTGAGCACAGGGCAGCAGATTCCTCCTGGCTGCAACCTGGTGCTCCCAGCACTTCCAAACTCAGCTGAGGACACCTCCCCACTGCTCTAGCCCATGGGCTGCTCCTTCTGGCTACAAGTGACCTGCCAGGCTGTGGAAGAAGTCCTGGCCCTCCAAGAGTAAGCTGAGGCCACCAAGCATATGACCACTTACTTCCCAGTGCCATGCTGGACTGTGACAACCTAGTGAGACCCTGTTTCAAACTAAAAGAAATAAAATACAGCTGGCAGTGTGGCTCAGAAGTATAACTCACTAGGGTTCAATCCTCAGTACCAAAAAAAAAAAATATATATATATATGCAGCAACACAATCAGACGAATTTCCAGATTATGAATTGCAATTTTAAATAGAGCAGAAGAATCAAAGAAGTAAAATACTCGATAATAGTCCATGAATGTAACTATCATTTCAGTGACTGGAAAACCTTCTAAAAACTGGACTAAGATTACAGTGAGTACAATAAAGAACAAATGAGCAATAGAAATATTTATCAGAAAATATAACTTTGGACAATCTCTGTTACAAACTGCACGTACAGCCAAGCTCTAAGAAATGCACAGGGAGTGGATTAAGGACCTGCAGGAGATACTGTCTTCCATACGTTCCAGGTTCATCAATACATCAAGCTCCAAAAGATCTCTGGAAACATACTGCTTTTCCAACTCTAGAGAAAACATTTTAATTCATATATGTCTTAACACAAGGTAACTGCTCCCACTGCAGGATGCTGAGTATTATTATTTCAACATTGGTTATAAAATACTCTACACTGTATTATCTATGTTACCAATGGAGACTGTTTCAGACTTCACAAGCCATGAGAAGTTAAGCATGTTCTCCTCTCTGGCAGTTCAAGCCATGTAACAAATGTTTTCTTTTGCCACACTATCAGGTAGATCAGAGACCAATTTGTACTGCACTTAGATGGCCCTAAAAACTTATAATTTGCTTATGACAACATGCCATTTATTTTTGTTATATGTTTCCCTCATGTTGAATTTTATTTATTTTTATGTTCTAGTTTTAATTAATGAACTTGCACAAAACTCCTAAAGTAAAATTCAAAATGAGCAGACAACTTACCACAGATGTATTCATTCTTTTCTGTTAGAGACATGTAGAGGACTTTGGAATTACAGCTGAAAGAGAAAGTGAATGATGGAAATTGTGTGAGAAACGCATTGGTCCTGAGTCAACTATGTGAAAGCTCTACACAGTGGCCTAAGGGGAAAAAGTAAAATAAAATTAAAAAAAGACACCAGTAAACAATGATAAAAAAAAAAAAAAAACCCTCCTTAGAGGCAGGGTCTGGGGAGTATCAGCATTCTCTTGCTCTATCCACAGGCAATGCAGGACTAGTTCCCTCAGGGAAGGGTGGAAAGCCAATTCTACAGAGGGTGGGGAGGCCATGTCTTCTGGCAGGATAAACCCTGGGAATGTAGGGACTCCACTTCCCTAGCCTCTTCAGGGTCCTTACACACACACATCTGCATTCCAATTTGCAGGATCCTGTTGTTTTCCGAGCAGTGCCTGCACTTTAACTGCAGACACCTTTCGCGGATGGCGTTACCTTATGTTGAATTACCTTACGCTGTAACTCAGCCAGGTTCAGGATGAGGACCTGTGTTTGGCTTTATCCATTCGGTGAGACCCTCAGTAACTTAAGGAGTTCCTGTGTCAAACTAAAGGATAAAAAGGGCTGGGGGTGCAGCTCCCGATTAAAAACAAACAAAGAATACCAGCACCCCACACAAACGAAATCCCACTGGAGGAGGGGTGACCCTCAGGACCCAGGAGGGACAAGGACCCTGCTCTGCTCTTCTCATCAGGAGCCCCCTCTCTGACCAGGATTCTCCCCTGAGGACCCTGATGGTCGTTCCCACACTGTCTAGGGAATCTAGGGCGCTCGTGCTGCCGTGGAGGCTGCGGGCAGGACGGGCTCCCGTCGTGGGTCAGCACAGGGACAGAGAGCGCAGGGCTCCAGCCGCCGCCCCGTCCCCACACGTGGCCACAGTGGCGGATGCGGCCCTGCCCCGCGGAGGACTCGGGCTGGGAACTCCGCCGCGGACCGTGGAGAGGCCCGTCCCGCCGTCCCGAGCAGCCTCCCCGGCCCGCCCAGGACGTGGCGCACACTCACACTTCCTGGGCTCCGGCTCCCGCGGCGCGGCGTCCTCCCCGGGCCTCCCCGCACCCGCGGTCACAGCGCGACAGGAGCGGCGGCGCGGGCACTTTCGGCAGGGAAGCGGCTCCAGACTTTGGACCTGCCGCGCGGAAGTCGACGTCTGTGCGTCAGAGCCCCGCCCCCACCTCCCGGCTGTGCGGCAGATTGGACAGTTCTCAGCTCGGTGCTTCTGATTGGACAGCACTGCAGGCCCCGCCCCCTCGCGTCCCGACTGACAGACTTGTTGACCAACCCAGAACTGAGTTTTGGGCGCTTAGGACACAAAAGAACTCAGTTATGAAAAATGATTCATTCTGGTGCTTCAGTGGCTGGTGGGCTGGGTGCAGCCTTAGGAGCAAGCAGGCTGCGGCTTCGGGGAGCGGGCTGGTTGGCATGGTAACGGAGGCAGGCGAAATGTTTGGAATTTACAGACCCCCACAATTAAAGGGGAAGTGTTAAAAAGCACAGTGTATTTTCTCACCTAGCTCCATAAGGTCGGGTCAGACCCGCTGGGCCTGGTAGAGATAATGTATTAATTACCAGTAGAAGAAACAAATATATAGAGAGTCCTTTTGGCGTATCTGGAAAGTGAGCCAGTTATAGATGATTTCAAGTTCTCATGTCCTGTCCCAAAGCAGACATTTAAAAGGTTAAAAGAGGCTGCTTCCAGCAGAGAGTGGTGGCCCACCTGTAATCCCAGTGTTTGGGAGACTGAGACTGGAGAATCCCGGCTTGCAGCCAGCCTCAGCTACTTAGTGAGGCTCTCTGAAACTTAGTGAGACCCTGTTTCAAAGTAAAGAGTAAAAAATAGGGCTGGGGTTGTGGCTTGGAGGTAGAATGCTCCTGGGTTCAAACCCTGGGACCAAAAAAGAAAAAGTTATAAACCTTAAAATTTAGAAGGCCATCGGCCTTGGAAGAACTTAAAAAAATTATTATCCTCTCTTGTAACTTAGTAACCAGATAAGGAAGACTAGATAATACAACCCCTATTTAAGACCCAGGGGTGCAGGGGACGTCAGCTCCATTGCCTTTGTTCTCCTGATGCTTTTCTCCTGCTCTACCCGTCCCAAAAGACTACTAGAGCTGATTCACAAATTCATCAAAGTAGCATGATACAAGATCAACCTAAATAATCAGTATCTTTTCTATATGACAATCATGAATCCACAGAGAAAAACAACAAACAATTACATTCACAATAACCTCAAAACCAATAAAATATCTAGGAATAAGCCTAACAAAAGAAGTAAAAGACCTCTACAATGAAAATTATAAACCAGTAAAGAAAGAAATTGAAGAACATCTTAGAAAATGGAAAGATCTCCTTTGCTCTTTGAAAGGGAGAGTAAATATCACCAAAATGGCCATCTGCCAAAGTTGATCCACAGTCAATGTAATCCTCAATTATAATACCAGTATGATTCTTCATACACCTAGAAAAATCAATCATAAACTTCATATGGAGAAACAAAAGAACCAGAGTTGCCAAAGCAATTCCTTAGAAAACTGGGCATGGATCCACCATATGGGGTCCTCTCGACAAAAAGGAGGCCCCTACCCCGATCTCCCTGGAGCATCTACCCTGAGAGGGGGTTCCCCGCAGAAAAGGAAGGTTGCGCCGAAATGAACACATGGCGGAGACTGAGCATCGGAGAACTCATCCGTTTATTACATGAGGGGCAAGGTGTTATATAGGGCAGAGCGAGGGGAGTGTCTTCTTGTAGGGCCAATCAGCGTAGAGGTCATCTTGATCATGCCTCTTTGGCCTAATCCAAAAGGCTGATCCTATCAATGGCTTGATCACGCTGAGGAGACATCCCTCGTCTAATACTGGTTTCTGGTAAACAGTCTGAGGTCTCCACCCTCGCCACTCCCTGTCTGTGCCATCTTTGATGTATTTTCAGGCGGGGCTACCGCCTTCTCTCTGGGGATCTTTCCCCACAACCCAGCTGTACCACTCCAGGATATCTTTCTAAAGATGCCTAAATCAGAGAACTACAGTATGTATATATAATATACATATATTCCTGGATACATATTATGTAATATACATATATATGTATATTCATGTTCATAGCATCACAACTCACAATAGACCAATT
>PVLC010029675.1:0-20046 GCA_004027655.1 Graphiurus murinus
AAAAAAAAAAAAAAAAGAATAAAAAAAATAGGGCTGGGGGTGTAGCTCGGAGGTAGAATGCCCCTGTGTTCAATCCCCAGTACCACACACACACAAATAATAATAATAATAAGCCGGTGTGGTAGCACACGCTTGTAATCCCAGCATTTGGGAGGCTGAGACTGGAGGATCTGGGTTCTCGGCCAGCCTCAGCTACTTAGTGAGGCCCTCCATGATTTAATGAGACCCTGTTTCAAAATAAGGAATAAAAAATAGGGCTGGGGCTGTAGCTCAGAGGTAGAATGCCCCCAGGTTCCATCCCCAGTACTGCGATAAATAAATAAATAAATATAATAAAATAGGGCTGGGGGTGGAGCTTGGAGGTAGAATGCCCCTGGGTTCCATCCCCACTACTATAAAAATAAACAAACCACAAAACATAAAATAGGGCTGAGAGGATAGCTCAGGTAGAATGCTCCTGGGTTCAATCCCCAGTAACACACACACACACAAAAAGCATCATTTTCTGATCTTCACATACTTTGTGAGAAGCATAATTATTGCCTTTGTTTACAGTAAGAAAACCTAGATCCAGACTCCTGGATCTCCTGACACATCTGACAGGCAGCCATTCTCCAGAAATCAGAGTCAGCCTCTCTGCCCTTAGTGGGTCTCCTGGGATTTCCCTCTTCAGTGGAGGAGAAGCTGTGTGGGCAGTGATGTATGACTTGTCCCTGTGTCACCTGCAGCATCCAGGACAGCCCAGGCACATAGCAGACACTCAGGGAATGTTTGTTGAATGAACTAGTATTGCTGCTATCTTGGCATAACTTTCTATCACCTCTTTCCCTGGAAGACCACTCCTTTGATCTGCCTGGCTTAGCCAGTGGAAAGGAGGTGTGTGTGTGTGTGTGTGTGTGTGTGCGTGTGTGTGTGTGTGTTTGTGTGTGTGTGTGTGTGTGTGTGTATACGTGCCCAGTGCATGTGTGGAGCACAAGCAGTGCGAAAGGGAAAGTTCCCTGCAAACTCTGACCCTTTAGACAGACTCATTTGTCCTGACAGTCTAGCAGATAGGATATTTCTCTTTGTCCACGCTGCCCACAGCCCTGTGAACCTCTGCAAGGCTTCCTCAGCCCCTAGGTCACCTGCACTGTGTGTGTACTTGTTTTCCTAAACTCTTCTCAGCACCCCTGCCCTTCCTGGCTCGTTCACAGCCCCCACCGTTGGAGCCTTGCCTAGGCCCATCAGCAGGCGGCTCCTGAGCAAGCAGAAAGTGCTGCAGAAAATTTATGAGCAGCAGCTGGAATGACAATAACTGCTGACTGGAGAAAGCCCCTCTCTGGGGGCTGATGGATGGTGGGCTGGCCCAAGGGGTATCCTCGCCACAGAGAAATAGCTCCTGTCAGATAAATGGCCCAGACCCTGCTCCCCAGAACACCTGGCAGGCATCCATCACCCACAGTGAGTTAAGCCAGGAGGCCACAGAGCCGAGAGCTCCAGCACCTTTAGAGCCAGAAAAACAGCTCCTGTGGTTGGTGGGGTTGGAGGAGAGAGGCCAGGGGTTACTCTCCCTGGGGCTGGGGATCTGCTTTTCTGGAGCTGGCCTGGCCTGCTGCCGGCCTCCTAGATATTTACTCATCCCTCTCTGGGAGCCTCTGGGTGGCTGGGCTGCTGGGTGCTGCCCACAAGAGGCTGTGCTTTAGATCTGGCGGGGTTTAGGGACCCAATCTTGCTGAGTCTGGGGGATGAACCACTGCAGGCCAAGGTTAGAGGAAACCCCAAGCAGCTTCTTCTGGGAAGGGTACCCCCAAACCCTCCTCTCCCATCTCGTAAGACCAGTCTCCGTGGGAACAGCCCAGGCCAGGCTCCAGCCTGGAATCCCGTTCCTGAGAGCAGAGGGGTGTGGGAGCTGCGGGTGTCAGCAGCAAGTCCTCTGTGGACACCAGGTTCTTGCTGAGCCATTACCCTGTGCCGGGCACCAGAGATTCACCAATGATCAGGAGCAGCGCTTAGTGTTTGCCCTCTCTCTTTTCCTTCTTGTGGAAATCTGGGGTGAGCAGAGCAGTGCCTGCAGAGCAGCCACGTTCTTCTTTTCCTGCGAAAGCATCTGTTTAAATACCTTTCCGCCTCAAAGGAAAGAATGTTCTTCTCGCATTCCAGGGTGGAGGCCTCCTTGGGTCAGGCTTGCTATATGTGCACGCACTCCCCTGTGCCTGCTCGCTGCCGGGGTGTTCCTGCTCCAAGTGCGGGGCATGGCTGGCCTCAGCAGGGATGTGCCAGGGCAGCCGGGCCCAGACTTGCCGAGGCAGAGGCAGGGAGCGGCAGCTTTAGCAGTGACTTCTACAAACTCAGAGCTAAGTGTGGGACCTGGAGACTCTGGGGCTGATACACAGCCTCTGAGTCCCTCCTAGGTTCTTTTTCTTGGAGTTGAGAAGGACGCAGAGCTGTGGAGGGGAGCAGGAGGCTAATGTGTTGGTCATCTGGGATGTGGGACAAGGGATCTGCTCCTAAGGCTCCTGTGGACCTCTGGGGAAGAGTCCAGGTCAGTCTGTGTAGTAGAAACCCCACATTTGCCCAACTCTGGGCCTCTCCTTGCCCTCTTTCTGGCTCTTAGATGAAGAGTCCAGAAGGGAGAGCAGGATCTGGGCACTGTTCACCCTGGGAATCCAATCTGGGTGTGCAGGCTTTGCACCTGAAGGAGGAACCCTGGATGTGGAGCTCATGGTCCAAGTTGAAGACCCAGTTCTAAAACCAGGGGGCGGCTTTTGCTCTGCCCCTTAGTCACCTGGTCCTCCATTGCCTCATCTGTGAAATGGGTGTAATGACCCACCTCTTACCTTGGCAGGCTGAGGTTAAGATTATGGAATTGGAAGTACTTTGAGGAGGGTATGAATGGTGTTCTCATCAGAGAATAGCACATGTACAGAAACAGGACACGAATCGCAAGTGCGCAGCTCCGTAGAGTTTAGATCAAGAAGCATCAGCAACAGAGGCCGGCGCCCTGGTGCCCCTTCCCAACCCTCCCCACAGAGCTCACACTGCTCTGACTTCCCCGCCTACTCTCCAGTCTCACTTGGATGGTTAACGCTGCCATTCCTCTGGGTACGTGTCCTTTCATGTCTGCATCGAAGGGGCAGAGGTAGCTGTGTGTTTAGCTTTTGTGGATAAGGCCAGTTTTCCAACACATCAACATATACTCCCACCAGCAAGGCACAGAGTTCCTTATTATACAGCCTCGCACACACTTGGTCTTGCCTGAATGCCATTTAAAATTCAAGGAAGGATTATTAATACTTCTGTCTTTGTTGTCTCTGATTTAGATCTTGGAAAGGACTTTGGAACCGGATAGCTCCGATGAGGAGCCCCCGCCTGTGTACTCCCCGCCGGCCTATCACATGCACGTGTTCGACAGGCCTTACCCTCTTGCTCCCCCCACTCCACCTCCCCGGTGAGAATCCATCCTGTCTCACAGTGCAGGGCTGGGGTTGTGGATAGACACAGTGGGAAATTTGCCTGGGCCTGTCAGTATCTTATTCCACCAAGAACAGCCTTCTACTGCATCAAAGAGACATTTTAGCTAGACACTAAGGAGAACTTTCCAAATGTCAGGGTTGCAAGAGCAAATATTGCCTAAATTCCTGCTCTGGGCTAGGTAGTATGTCCCATACTATGTGGGCACAGTTAAGCATGGCTCAGCCTCTGCTTTCTGGAGCTTATACTCAAGGGAGATGCCAGGAGGAAGGGGAACACATGCATCATTACTGACACTGCCCTTCCAGAGCCCATGGAAAGATTACTTTTTTTTTACCTGTGGTACTGGGGATTGAACCAGGGATTTCCACCTACTGGGTAAATGCTCGACTACTGACCTACATCCCCAGCCCTTTTCATTTTGTATTTTGAAACAGGGTCTTGTTATACTGCCTAGTCTGGCCTCGAACTTGGCAATCCTTCTGTCTCAGCCTCCCAAGCAAACTAGGAGTACAGGCCTATGCCACTGTGCCAGCCCAGGCCATGTGACTTCTAAACGAGTTACTCTCCACTGTTATGTACCTGCACTTCCCTAGTAAGAAACCTCTGACTGACTATACTTAGGGAGCTGATAGAGTTCTAGAGCTTTATGGGGTGGGGGGAGAGCAGTGTTTTTTGAGTTAGGGACAGGAATAGGTCTCTGGTCTACCATAGTGGTACCCAGAGATGGCAGGCTGTGCTGGGGTGGGAGGTGGTGAGCTCCTGGGCGGGTCTGGGTGCAGACTGGGCAGGACTGGGCAGCCTGGGATGGGTCACAGAGCCCAGAGCTAAATCATCTTCCTTTGACTTAAAAAAAAAAAAAAAATCCCAAGATGCTTCTGCAAAAAGTCGTTTCCCTTAGCAGAGTGGGTTTGTCTGTTTTTCAGAAGGGAAAACAGGCCATAGCAGAGAAGCTGCCAGGAGAAACCCAGTGTGGGTATCTTGCACACCTTCCCTCCTCTGCTCTGGCCAGGTGCTCCACCTGCTATGGGTGGGGCAGAGCTGAGGGGCAGCGCGGCCCAGTGGTGAGACTTAGTCCAAGACTTAGGGGGCCTTGGTTTATACCTTGAAATTCAGCCATGTTGTTGCCCTTGCCTGGAGTTCAGGGACTGGCCCTGAAAACAAAGGCTTTGCTGGTCTGGGAGTGGGTGCAAGACAGAGAACTTGATTTGTGGAGTCAGACAGAAGCAGACTGCTCTCCCCATCCGCTTCCTTCAGCTGCCTGAATTCCGATTTATCAGATGAATCTGCCTGCTATGTGGCCTTTGGCTTATTACTTCACCTCTCTGAGCTTCCTTGGCCTCATCTGTGAAGCGGGAATTGCTAATTGGCACCTCAGCACTGTTATGAGGGTTGAATGATATGCTGTATGTGGAGCTCTTAGCACAGTGCCAGGGACAAACCAGACCTATAATCAGTGGTTTACTGCTCCTTCCTGCCCCCCAGCTGCACGGGCTGGCCTCTGAGTTCAGTTCCAACACTGAACATTGGAATCAGCGGCGAAGCATCCCCAGAGGCCACTTCACCAGAGGTAGGGCCAGCCCTGAGCACTTGCCCTTCCACCCTGGGCCCGGATCTACCCCTAGGCCATCTGCAGGGCTTCCCCGTCTCTGCCTCCGAGGCATTCATTTCCAGCATTTACTGACTCACCTGCAGTGTGCAGGTGCCGAACCTTGTGTGTGATGCCGGATGCACAGCACTGTCTTGTCCCCTCAATCCCCCCAGGAGACTGGAGTCTAGAGCAGCTATAGACACAGGCCTGTCTGGAGGAACTGCTGTGACCTGAAGGCCACACAGTTTGGCATTAGCCTGGTGCAGCAGAGGGTAGGCAGAGGCCTGGGGGCAGGGAAGAGGGGCCATCTGGGGACTCCCGGAAGCACTAAATGTCCAGGTGAGGCTGGAGAGGCCAGTGGCTCTTGGGGTCCTGGTGGCCTTCCAAGGAGCTTGGTCTCTTCTGCAGCTTTCAGCTGGGGAGAGGTGTGGCCAGGTTAATGTCTTAGGAACCTCCCACGGCCCTCGGAGGGAGGTCAGATTTGGAAGGGGTAGGGGCTGCCACCTTTAGTCCCTGGCTGCCTGAGAGCGTGTGGATGGGGCAGAGTCTGGGAGCTTGGACATTGTCCTGCTGGACCTAGCGATGCAGGGCCATTCCAGGGAAGCCACCTGGAACGCCAAGGCCCCTGTATCTGGATTTTGCCTGCATGACCTATGTGTGCCTGGCTCACATGGACCTCAACATCCAGCTTCACCCCAAATCCTGCCTGGAAGGGCTTCCTTGGCAGTCCTTCTCAGCCAGGTCTCACATTCTGTTGTAAATCTGGGTGGAGCTTGAAGTTCTAGTTTGAGGGGGGGTGGTCTAGAGGCTGGGGTCCACGAGATCCTCTCGCCTGCCACCACCTTTCCTTCTCCCAGCCTGTTCTCCCCTCGCCTGTGAAGCCCAGCGGACCTCTCTGCACAAGCCGCCTGCTGTTTTTCTGTGGAAATTACAGCCTTGAAAGTTTCTTATTTGCCTCTCAGCTCATTTCTGACATTCCTTTCTGACCACAATGGAGTCGCCTGGGCTGCCCACGCTGAGGGCCCCCCTGCCTCCGCAGCTGTGGCCTGACCTCATCCCTGCCAGGCCAGGGGCTTGGAGGGGGCTGGGCCTGTTCTTCCTCCAGGACCCTGGGGCCCAGCAGCAAGGGAAACTCAGGACACCTCTCCACCTCGACCCCTCCCAACTGGGTACCTTAGTAACAAAGTGGCTAGAAGGGTTCAAATGCAACTCTGGGCTCCCCCTCTGCTGCTTTCCTGTGCAGCTCTGAGGTCAAATTGGGGGTGGGAACTTGTGTCCCAGATAAAGACCCTGAGACCTGAGAGCCTGGTAGTGCACGCCTCAAATCCCAGTACTTTAGAGGCTAAGACTGGAGGATCGCAGGTTTGAGGTTAGTATCAGCAATTTAGAGAGGCCCTGTTTCAAACTAAAAAATAAAATAGGGCTGGGGGTGTATTCAATCCTCAGTACCACCACCACCACCAAAATAAATAAGACCCCGAGACTCAAGTTAGAGTTAGGACGCTAGAGAGGATTTCTCCTGCTGTGGCTGGAGGTGGTGTTCCAGGGCTCGAGGGAGGGGGCACCCCTTGATGGCAGAGTACTGCGGAAAGCACCTAGCTGGGAATGGGAAGCCCGGGTTAAGAAACAGGCTCCCGCCTGCGGGTTTCCTCGCCTGTGCGGCGGCGGCGGCCGGCGGCGAGCGGGTGGCCCGCGCAGGCTTCTGCGCTCCAGCCTGCACGCTGAGCTCCCACCGAGCCCTCGGCAGCTGGTTATCCGTCTGCCGCCGCCCCCGCCCTCCCCTCGCCCCCGCCGCCGGCCACCCGCCCAAAATAGAAAAGGAAAGGAAGTTATTTCCGTCGTCAGCCGCAGCCCGGAAAAGCTCCCCTCCAGTGAGGGGGCGGCCGGGATTCCTGGAGCTGGAGGCCAAATCAAAGCCAGGCAAGCACCAGCGAGCCAGCAGCGAGGAGCGGCCCCCGCCGCCCCCGGCCCGCCCGCGGCTGCAGTCTCTGTGTCATTTCCCTGATTCAGCAGAACACGTGTCCTGCGGTTGCCACGCTGCAGGCCGCCGCGGAGCTGTGGGGAGCTCCTGGCCCGGCGCCAGGCTGCCCTCAGGCCCGGGTGGGAAGCAGGAGCCTGGGGTCCGGGAGGCTGGGAGGCCTCACCTCTCCTGCCCCCTGCCTTGCTGCTGGCCTCTGTCCTGGCACAGACCTCCTGCCATGCACCCTCCCCGGGAAGAGTGGGCCCTGAGCGTCCCTCAGACCAAGAACCTTCCGCCGGCGTCCGTCTCCGTATGCCTTCTCAGAAAACTGTTTACGACCCACCTCACAAGGGAGCCCCAGCACCTTGCCGCGGAAGCAGCACGTTCTAGATGAGGAAACTGAGCCCAGAGGAAAGCTGGGGTCTTCCCAAGACCGCTCTGCAGGCTTGTGGCTGAGCTAGAATGGGAGCCCTAATCTGCTCGGTTCTCTCTACGCGTCCTGGTGTCTCCCCTCCCCAGTAAACCAACTTGCAGGCAGGCCAGGCTGTTGATGGCTTATGTACCATAACTTGTTACTCAGCAGCCACTAGCCCTGCACTGCGAGGTGCTAGGGATATAAACACCAGAGTAAGCCTGGGGCAGTGGCACATGTCTGTAATCCCAGTACTTAGGAGGCTGAGACAGGAGGATCCTGTCGTGGGACAACACGGTGTCTCTCCTGGGTTCTTGGCCTCCATGATAAAAAGAATTTTAACACCTGCCGGTCAGGAACAAAAGGCAGGAATTTATTTAGGAAAGTAAGGGACTCGAAAGGAGAAAACAGGTGAGCGGAGATTTTCTGGGCCAAGTGAGCAAGAGAGCTCTTTGCAGCCTTATTCAATCCTTATATAGAACTCCCAAGAAGGGGTGGGCACAGAAGAAGTCTGGACCTCTTCTTTCTCAGGTTTCCACCATGGTGATTGCTGGCTGAGGTCTGACCTTTGTCCTCCTGGACCTCAGGAGTCTCAGGTGGGGCAGGGATCCAGGGGATTAAGGGTGTGGGTCCACTGGGACTTCTGCCTAAGACCTGACATACCCTATAGGGTGGAGTTAGATTATGAACTCTGCAGATTTTAAAACTATATTTTTCCTTTCCGTCCCAAAGTCTCCTTTCTGCCTAAATTTTATTCCTTCTATTCTACCTCATCAATCCCAGGTTCCAGGCCAGTGTGTGGTACTTAGCAAGACCCTGTTTCAAAAATTAAAATTGCCAGGTGTGGTGGCACATACTTGTAATTCCAGTATTTGGGAGACTGAGACAGGAAGATTGCAGGTTCACAGGCAGCCTCGGCAATTTCGTGAGATCCTGTTTCAAAATAAAATAGGTAGGACTGGGGTTATAGCTCAGAGGTAGAACGCCCCTGGGTTCAATCTCTAGTACCACAAAAAATAAAAACAAAAGAAAAAAGTCTAGGGATGTAGCTAAGTATAGTGCCCTTGGGGTCAATCCCTAGGACCCCTGCTGTCCGTAGGGGACATTCATAAGCACTGCTAGATCCTCAACAGATAGGTTAGCACGGTGATAGAGTTCTAGAGCCCCGTGAGGGCACCGAGTGAGTGGAGAGCATTGACTGTCAGCCTGAGCCCAAGGCCAAGGCTGGAGATTCTGGTGAGGCTGATTGAGCAGAGCCTCCAGGGATGAGGGGTGCTGCACCCCTGTCCTGGGGGCAGAGGAAGTCCCAAGCAGGACCCCACCTGCCTTCTACCTGGTGTTGTTAGGCCAGGGGTCCTGGGGTTGGGCCTGACTGCTCCCTCTTCCTTGTCACCTCCTACTCCCCCAGAATTGACGTGCTGGGCTCTGGACCTCCTACAAATCAGAGGCGCTATCGGAACTGGAACCCACCACTGCTGGGCAGCCTCCCCGAGGACTTCCTCCGCATCCTGCCCCAGCAGCTGGACAGCATTCAGGTAACGTGCTGCCTGCCACCTCCGTGCACACCTGCATGTCTGGTGTTTCTCTCTGCCCGCATAATTTGTGCCAGCCAGTTTTGCTTCCGAATTTTTAAGCCCAGGCTGAACTAATTTGGTTTCCCTGGGTTTGTAGGGAAAGAAGGAACCCAGAACCAAAAGCCTCACTTCCTGTCTGGGCCAGGTGGTTTCCAGCTCCACCCTGGGAAGGTGACAGTGGGAGGGGGGAGGAGGCTCTGGCACAGCCATCACCTCAGGCTTGTGGGAGGGGCATGAAGTAGCCAATGGCAGAGGGCCAGGGCACCTCCCTGCCTTTCCTTGGTAAAGGGCCAAGGAGCTGCTTCTTTCCAGATGTCGGCCTGTCCCAAGATGCCCCTGTGGGGTGTGTGTGTGTGTGTGACACTCAGAGGTGGTACCAGGAAAGGTTGGAGTTTGAGGGTTCACATATAGGCTTTTGAGGCTATTGAACAATTTGCAAATCCCTTTTCAGAACTGTTAGGTTGTGGATGAAGGAATGAGGTAGTTAAGGTCAGGAGGAAAAATAGTGTGTATGTGTGTGTGTGTGGGGGGGTAATTGGGGATTCAACCCAGGGGCATTCTACCTTTGAGCTACACCCCCAGCCCTACTTTATTTTTTCTTTTGAAACAGGGTCTCACTAATTGCTGAGGTCCTTGCCGAGTTGCTAAAGCTGGCCGTGAACCTTCAATCCTCCTATTGCGGCCTCCCCAGTTCCGGCGGCTGCCACCACAGCTGACTGGAAAAATGGTTTTTAAGCCCTTGCTGCTTCTGCAGCACAGAGGGCTCTGACCTGTTCTGGGGGGCTTTGGCTGATGACTAGGCCCCCTTGGGAGGTGTGGGCCTTTGGTGGGGCTGGAGGATCCCGGGAAAGGGCATGTGTGCACACAGATGTGTACAGATGTGCTGGATGTCAGTGCAAAGCATGCCATTGTGAGTAGATATTCAGCATGCTTGTCCCCTCCTCAGGGTAACCCTGGGGGCTCCAAGCCTGCGAGCGGAGAGGGAGGTCCCCCTTCTGTGGCTGGGCCTGGGGCCCATGACCAGGACAGCCGCTGGAAGCAGTACCTGGAGGACGAGAGGATTGCGCTTTTCCTGCAGAACGAGGAGTTCATGAAGGAGCTGCAGCGCAATCGTGACTTCCTCCTGGCCTTAGAGAGAGGTGGGTACAGTGTAGGCATTGCAGCCACTGCCCTGGGGTCTTGAGGGCTCAGGAGAGGGCTGTGTCGGTGGCTAAGGAGTCAGGAGCTCTCTGTGCTGCTGAGCCGCAGCCCTCACCAGGTTACCCCGTGGAGCCCAGAATTCTGCCATCGGGGACCTGGGGCACCTTGGGACTCAGATGAAGAAAGGTGTGCCCACCTAGGCTCCTTTCCTGCCCCTACACATCTGCTGTGTGCCCGTCACTGACCTGGCACGGGGCA
Organism: Graphiurus murinus; assembly: GCA_004027655.1. Lineage (NCBI taxonomy): Eukaryota > Metazoa > Chordata > Mammalia > Rodentia > Gliridae > Graphiurus > Graphiurus murinus. The sequence continues at coordinate 10,386 of PVLC010029675.1, forward strand.
GCGAGGATGAAAGTGCCACCTTTCCTCACTGACTTCCAGCTGCATGCAGATGTGCAGTGTCTGGAGCCCCAGGAACAGAGCGGCTGGCTCCCTGGGTGCCTGAGGGGGCTCCCTGGGTGGAGGATGTTTGTTAGGGCACTGTATTTGGGTAGCCCTTGGGTGTGGTACCCTGATCCCCAGCCTGGCTGCCCTTCCCTTTCAGGTTGGGGGGTGTTTGGGGGGTACAGAGAGAGGGCTGCAGAGGTTGTCTTGTAAGGGTCATAGTGTGTGTGTGACCAGTGTGTCAATGGGGTGGGGGGAGAAGTTGTGTGGTGAGGATGCTGGGCTGGAGGGAAAGGCTCCAGAGTCTGGCCCTGGCTCTGTAGCGAAGATGCTGGAGATCTCAGGCCTTTTCTTCCACAGGACCCATGGACTTGATGATCTAGGAACCTTTGAATTCTGACATCCTAGCATTCCAGATGGCTGTCAGATAGTAGTTTCTGTGTGATTATTAGTTTTTTTTGGTTTGTTTGTTTGTTTGTTTAACTGGGACTTGAAGCCAGGGGCATTTTACCTCTGAGCTCTACCTCCAGCTCTTTTTTTATTTTGAAACAGGATCTCACTAAGTTGTTGAGGCTGGCTTTGAACCTGTAATCCTCTTGTCTAAGTCTCCCAAGTACTGGGGTTATAGGCCTGTACCACTACACCTGGCTACTTAGGATTTTTGTTTTATTTTGCTTTTTGGTACCAGGGATTGAACCCAGGGCACTCTACCACTGAGCTATACCTCTAGCCCTTTTTATTTTTTCCTCTGAGACAGAGTCCTGCTAAGTTGCCCAGGCAGGCTGGCCTCAAATTTTCAATACTCCTACCTCAGCCTCCTGAGTAGTAGTTGGGATTACAGATGTGTACCACCTCACCTGGCTTATCACTGGTTCTTTAGGAGCTGGTACATGTTGTGTGGAGGTATATTGTGTGTGTGTGTGTGTGTGTGTGTGTGTGTGTGTGTGTGCATCTATGTGTGATTCTGGGGTTTTGGCCTCCCACAACCTCCAGCATGCCTCTGGGAGCCCAGGAGCTAACTTCTCTGACAAGAATGCGGTCCTTTTCCAGATCGATTGAAATATGAGTCCCAGAAATCCAAATCCAGCAGTGTGGCTGTCGGAAATGACTTCAGCTTTCCCTCTACTGTCCCAGGTAACCTTGCTTTCCTGAGAGAGAAACTGAGGGGGGGCGGGGCTCAACCCCCAACTTTGCCGTGCATATTTGGAGTTTGGGTGTAGGGTGAGGGACCAACTCTGCCTTCACCTCCATACCTGCCGTGGGGCGAGATGTCCCTTCACTGAGCAGCCCTGGGTCCTTATTAACCAGGGGCTGTGGGGTTGGCATGGGTTGGCTGAACTACCAACCTGTGCCCAGAGCTTGGGCTACCATATAATGTCCCTTGGTAGCAAGTGGGGGCAGGAAGGATTCAGACTTACAAGACTTGGTGTTGGCCCTGAAGGAGCTTATGGTCTTGTAAGGAGGTGTGTCCAAGAAGCAGGAAGAGCAGACCAGCCAAGCTAAGGATCTGCTTGTTGATTATAGCAAATGCATGGAGAGAAGGAGGGCAAGATTAATTTGTGAAGGATCTATCCACCCATTTATTAAGCAGCTGGGGATATCTGCCATGGGCCAGACCCTGCCCTACGTAGTGAAGGAAGGGACATTTTCAGCTTTGAGCACAAGGTGGTGAGAAGCAAGGATGGCCTCCAAGAAGGGCCAGCCCTTCTACTTGGGAGCCCTGAAGGCTGAAGGGGGGCCAGGGCAAGGCAGCAGTGCTACTGAGATGCACTGCTGGAGGGCTGCGCTGTAGCTGGGAATGGGGGCTGATTACACTCAACACCTACACACTGGCTGTGTGGGACCCCTGCCGTCACTGCCTTTACCCCACACACATCCACGAGCCGCTTGCTTCACAAGAAGGCTCAGCAGACTTTCATCATGGTGTGGTGGAATGGGGCGCGCAGGGGCAGAGGGAGGGAGCTCAGCTGAGCCCAGCTTGAAGAAGAAAATCCCAGGGGACTGATTCATAAGCAACAGCCCGGGAGCTTAGTCCCCACCAGATGCGCATCTGGGAGTTTTCACAGAGCCTCTTGTCCTTGATCCTGAATTAACCGGAGACACCAGAGCTGCTGAGATGGATCATAATGACTCAGAGGGGACTTAGCAGGCAAGGTGACTCGGGATTAGCCAAGTCACAGGATGGAGCACAGTGGCTTTAGAGGGGCAGGGAGAGACCCAAGGGTGCTGGGTGAGGGGGAGGCTCTGGGTGGGGGCTGAGTTCCTACCTTGGCCTGGCTCCATTCTGTTCTCCTTCGGGCTCATGGCAGAGAGGGAGGGACGGAGGGGCTGACCCTGGAAGGAACTCACCCCTAGGCTTGCGAGCTCTGTGCTGTTCCTCTTTCATGTACAGCCATGTCAGGATGTAGGGAGGTGAATGCTTTACAGGCAAGCTGCATTTGTAAGTACCTGGTGACTTCCATGGTGCCAATGCCTCTACCATGGCTCATCTCAAACTACCAAGGTGATTTCATGGAATATGGCATTTGTCAGAGAAGTGGACAGTCGGGACCCCATGCCAGCTGGCTGTCCACACGTGCACCATACCATAAGAGGATCCCTATTTTCAGAGGGAAAAAGTACAGCTTGCAAGGTGAAAGCAGTGTAGAACTATGAATGTCCTTCTTGCTTTAAACTCCCTCCCAGCTGTCGAAGAAGTCTCATTCTTGCTCAGGTGGAAGGACTGAGCCACCGTGGGGAGCGGTGCTGGCCCGCCTCCCCAGGGCCTTGGGAACGTCTGTTCTCCCTCTAGCAGGGCCTTAGAGACCCAAGGGGCCGGTCCCTCAGCAGGTATCTCCCTCCTTCCAGGAACCAGCGATGCCAACCCCGCTGTGTCTGAAGATGCCTTATTCAGGGATAAGTTGAAACACATGGGAAAATGTGAGTTGAGCCCACGTCCCCCCTGCCACTCCCGGCTCTTCTGAGGCAGGCTCCCCGGTTTCACAGGCTTCACAGCAGGGAAGGAACCCCCCCACTCCCCCCCCCCATCCTGGCCCCAAATTCTTAATGCTGCGGACTCTTGGTGAACCCAAGTGACATTTTAATCGCAGGCTGGTTCCCTCGCCTTCCTGCCTCACTTCCCTTGCAGCTGAGTCTGGATACAAATTGAGTTTAAATCCTCTTGAGCCAGCTGTCTGCAGAAAACAAATGTGCTGCACGTCCCTCGCCCCAGCGCAGGCGTTCACGTCCTCGGTGGCTGGAGAAAGCCTAGCTGTGTCTGACTGTGGGGGAGGCCCTTGCTAAGCCCCCTTTCTGTAGGGGCAGGAGGCCTTCAGAGTTGGTGACCTCTTCCCACAGAGTCCTGCCAGCCGCCAGTGCCCCCTCCTGCTCAGTGTGGATGAGGCCGCCATCCTTTCAGGCTCTGTGGCAAGGAAAATCTCTGATTAGTCATGGAAATCCCAGGACCAGCTCTGGAGGTGGCCAAGGGAGGGGCGGGAAGACAGTGGCGGCTGGCGGGAATGAAATCCTAGATGTGGCTGCCTGTCACCGCCGGGGAATCAATACCCCGGGCCTGTGGACTCTACTGCCCCTGCAGGCTGACCTGAGATGGCAGCCTTGCTCCCGAGGTGGCAGTGATTGCAGTAATCTCCCTCTCCTCCGCTCCCACCCTAGGGGTGCTGCCCTGGCTGCCCACCTTCAGGCCTGGGGGGTGGCCCTCTGGTGCTCTGGCTCACAGGTCTTTCTGCCCCAGCCACCCGGAGGAAGCTGTTTGAACTGGCCCGGGCCTTCTCGGAGAAGACCAAAATGAGGAAGTCCAAGAGGAAGCATTTGCCCAAGCATCAGTCGTATCCTTCCCGTCTGGCCTGGGGTGGGATGGTGGACACCACGGGCCCTGAGACTCCAGCTGGCTTTCCGAGGTTGTGCCCTCCCCGGGAGTGAGACCTGGCCCGCCAGCAGCCTCCCCTCTGCTGTGTGAGCTGGGCCTCCAGCCATGTCTTAGAGCACTAGGAGCCAGGTCTGGGGAGTGGGTCAGCAGCTTTGGTCTTCTTTCTTCCTAGGACTTTGTTGTTGTTGTTGTTGTTGTTTGGGATAATTTGCATCTTGGGAGAAAAATTGGTCCTTCCATTGAAGTCAGCAAGCCTTTCCCTGATTTCTCTAGTTAAAGTGGTGCATGGTTCTTCTGCCTCTTCCTCTTAGGAAACCTGCCTTCTCATTTTCAGTTCCTTTACTAGAAAGAAAGTTTTCCACATTTTCACTCAAACTCTCCTCCGTGCTTGTCAATCAGGGCCTGGATAGCGAAAACTGACAGGCAGAGGGGAGCAGGGAGAAAGTCACCTTCCTGACCCCGAGATGGGAGCACAGTGAGAGGGTCAGGGCCTGGCTGCTCAGCCGACCCAAGGCAGGAGCTGGGTGTGGGCAGTATTGGGGTGTTGGGGACAGGAGGATGGGAGATGGGAGAAGCTTCGGAGTTTGGGGGCGGGCATGGGTGGAACAGCGTGGGCTATGTCAGTACCCGTCCATCTCTGGGACATCTTTCCTGAATGTCTGGGCAGGTTGGGAGCTGCAGCATCAACAGCAAATCTCCTGGACGACGTGGAGGGCCACGCTTGTGGTGAGGCAGGGACAGAACCTTGAGCTCTGGTTTGCTGGTGATGGGTGACCCTCTAAGAGGAGAGCCTGGGTGTTTCATGTCAGGGAGGGGGCATCCGAGCCCAGGGTGGGCATGACACGAAAGAAATGTACTGCACACCAGGTGCACAATGCCTTCTTCCCAAAGTCCCGAAAGGGGGCCCAGCCCCCAACCTAGATCTCCACCTGTAGCACAAGGTACCAGGTGCTATTTCTGGGCAGTGCTTCCTGGAGTGTGAGGGAACAGACAGGCTCCCTACCCAAGCGCTGGGCAGCTTGAGCTGATGCCCAGGGACCTTTCAACTTTCACACAGTCCTTTCTGAAGGTCACTGGGGCCAGCAGCCCCTGCTCGGACCCTACCTGGTCACACATAGCTGAACCCTGATCTTCATGCCATTGGGCCCTTCGAGGGTCACGAGACATCCAGAAAGAGGACTAGAGGACCCTGGACGTCATCTGGGTAGTCTAGCTTTCCCATCCCATTTTTGTTTTTATTTATTTATTTATTGAGGTATTGGGAATTGAACCCAGGGGCATTCTACCTCTGAGTTACACCCCCAGTCCTATTTTTTATTCTTTATTTTGAAACAGGGACTCACTAAGTTGTAGAGGGCCTCACTAAGTAGCTGAGCCTGGCCGCGAGCCTGAATCTTTCTGTGTGAGCCTCCCAAGTACTGGGATTACAAGCATGCGCCACCACACCCGGCTCCTATTTTTATTTTTTAATTAATTAATTTTTTAATTAATTAATTTTTTAATTAATTAATTAATTATTTTTTGCAGTACTAGGGATTGAACTCAGGGGCATTCTACCTCTGAGCTATACCCCCAGCCCTATTTTTTGTTCTTTATTTTGAAACAGGGTCTCACTAAGTTGTGGAGTGCCTCACTAGGTAGCTGAGGCTGGCCTTGAATCTGGATCCTCCTGTCTCAGCCTCCCAAATGCTGGGATTACAAGCGTGCGCCACCATGCCTGGCTTTTTTTTTTTTTAATTTATTTTTATTTGTTTATTTTTTGTGGTACTAGGGATTGAACCCAGGGGTAGTCTACCTCTGAGCTACACCCCCAGCCCTATTTTATTTTTATTTTGAAACAGTCTTACTAGGTCAATGACAGTCTCACTACTTGCTGAGGCTGTCCTTGAACCTGAGATTCTCCTGTCTCAGCCTCCCAAATACTGGGATTACAGGCATGCACCACCACACCTGGCTTCCATCCCATTCGATAGATAGGGAAACTGAAACCCAAAGAAGAAGAAAAACTTGTCCAGGGCTTGAGCTCAGTGATGGAGCCAGACCACCACCCAGTATCCTGTAGCCTCTTTCCCTGGACCCATGCATCACCTACCTGGGGATCAGTGTATGTCCCATCAAACCAAGGGGGCAGAGCAAGTTGGGTAGCTCTCTTGGCCAGTCTGAGGACATGCCTGAGTGAGGCCTGCAGGTTGCAGGATGAAGCAGCTTCCCTCTGCTTTTCAGATGAAGACTTCCGGGGAAAACGGCAGGAGGTGCCCAAGGCAGAGGAAGCCCTAAGAGAAGGACAGTAAGAGGTAAGGCCCAAAGGCTGCCCAGGCCAGGGCCTGGCACACCCCATACCCCATATGTCTTCCCAGGGGTGCAGAGGTGCGGGGCTCAGGCAGCTGGGAACTGCAGATCCTGGGTCTCTTCCCTTGTGGCAGGGGACATGGCATGCAAACCAGTCTTTTGCATTTCATTTGACAAAAAGATCATCATACCTGCCTTTCACAGATGCTGGAAACAGGAAAACATAATGGTCTTTTGACCTTGGAGATTTACAGTCCCATTATGAATACAGTCCAGGACACATGCAGCACACTGAGAGGACCATTTAAGGAAATCGAGGTGGCTGTGCACACACAACTGTGTCCAGCCCCCTCTTTGGGTTGGGTGGTCTGAGATCAGTCCTCTGGATGAGGAAATGTCCCACCCAAGGTAGCCACAGCCCCTGGGCCTGGGCTGCTTTACCTCCTGTCTCCCTGTGCACCCCTCTAGGGGACACAGAATGCCAACCTCCTGCAGGGCTCGGGACATCCATCCCTCTGCTGCCTTTCCCCCCAGGTCAGGTAGCTACTTGCCCATACTCCCTGCCTCCGCTTCTGTCCTGGTCTCAGTGGTCAGCATCTACAAGGCTTTTTGAGATATGGTGTGGCAGGTCTGGCCCTGTTTCGGAGAAATACCTGTTCTCCTCAGTATAGTTAGGGTAGAAGTGAGATAAACCACAGTGCAGAGGATACAACCAGTAAATACAAGTGCCCCACTTCTGCATGGGTGGCAGCCTCCCCTTCCTTCTACTCTCCCTATTGCGCCCCTCCCCAGGTGCTTCCAGCCCTCTCCTGTCCTCCCCAGGCTTTTCTCACCCCCAGAGTTGCGCCTCCACTCCCCACTTCTCTGGGATGCAGGGAAGCAGCTGCATTCCCGCTCCATCTTGCTGCCCTCTCCAGCCACCTCTCCTTCCCACTGGTCCCCAGGGAAAACAGCCGCCCTACCCACAGCTGCCCCATCTCGGAATCTTGCTCATTATTTCTCTCTCCTGCGTTTCCCAGCGTTTCCTTTCCCAGCCCCTCCCTCTCTCGAGTTTACTTCCTCCTCCCCCACCACCATAAAAATTAGGAATCCTCACTATTTCCTCTTCCACCCAGCTGACAAGAGAATGGCATCTTCTTCCACTCACTGCCAGCTGGCAGCCTCCAGGAGGGGACTGACTCAGGGGAGTCACCTGCCACCTGCAGGGCCTCAGCCTGTCCTGCATTTTTCTGTGCTCTGGTGACCCCAGGATCCCTGGTTCTCCTTCCTCCCTTCCCTGCTCCTGTTGCTCCTCCCACTCCCTAAATACTCACTGTTGTTCTGCCCTTGACCCTCTTCAGTCCTCTCTCCCCACTCTCTGGCAGCACCACCACGTTCTTTTACAGCATCAGCAGTACTTCTGTGCACTTGGCTCCAAAATCTGAGTTACTCCTCCAGATCTGCCTGTATCCCCAGCTGCACCCGTGATTGTCTTTCCAGCCCTGGATGTTGACTCACTGAAAGCTGTTCTGGCCTCCTGAGTTCCCCATTCCACTCGTCCCTGCTCCTTCCATCAGGCCCTGATAGACTCACCGCCTCGTTAGCCGCCCTGGCCTCCCTGCTGCCCTGCCTGTCTTCATCCTATCACCAGAACACCATTATTTTTTTCCTTTGTGGTGCTAGGGATTGAACCCAGGGGCATTCTACCTCTGAGCTACACCCCCAGCTCTGTTTTTTTTGTTTGTTTGTATTTTGTTTTTTAAATGTGGAAACAGGGTCTAAGTTGCTGAGAGCCTCACTAAATTGCTGAGGATAGCTCTGAACCTGCGATCCTCCTGTTTTAGCCTCCCAAATCCTGGGATTACAGGCATGTGCCACTACACACTACCACACTACACCCAGCCCAAAGAACCATTTAATCCCCTTTCTCCCTTTTTTTTTTTTTTTTTTTTTTTTTGCAGTGCTAGGGATTGAACCCAGGGGCATTCTACCTCCAGGCTATATCCCCCAGTCCTATTTTTAATTCTTTATTTTGAAACAGTCTCACTTGCTCTTTTAATGGGTCTTCTGAACTCCTAACCTGGTGTTTTATCTGGAGCCCACCAAATTTTGGCCCCCATTGATTTTTCTGTCCCTGTAGCTCCCCCTTGGTCTAGCTCATCTGAGCTACCAGTGTAAACACAGAATGGGCCAGGCAGTTTCCTACCATGGAGCCCTTCCCATACAGCTGTGTCAGCCCCGTCCCATCCTTCCACCCTATTTCTAGAGCAGTTCTGCTTTCTAGGAATTTGGATGGGGGTATGACCCCAGAGTTCCCAGGCTGATCTAGCGCCCCTTGGAGAACAGAGAGGAGGCTCCTGTCTCTGGTAGCTTCTGCCTAAAATTGTCTCTCCATGAACCAGTGATCAGGAAAGACCAGTGGGCTCCATTGAAAAAGACTTCACCCATCCCTTTTCCCTGCCAGGTGCCAGCAGCTCCGCCTCACCAGAGATGCTCTGAGCCAGTGGGAACAGCCGAGAGCAACGCCGGCACCCAGCTGAAGAGCCCAGCTGCAGCCGGACAGATGGTGCTTGCATGGAGGCCCGCTGGTTCTCCAGCCAGTCAAGCGCAGCCACTGCCACTTTCCATGGGACTCAGAACTTCGGAGTTGCCATCCTGTGATTGGAGGAGGGACATCTGGGGCCCCTAGAGGAAGCAGCCCCTTTTTGTTGCCAGGCTTTTCTATGGGCAATGAGTGGAAATGCAGGAACCGTCCTTAAAAAAAAAAAAAAAAAAAAAAAAATCCCAGGAAGCGGCCCAGGTTGGAGTTTGGGAAAGGGCAGGATGACCCTACCAGTGGTTCTTCTGCCTGAAGGTAGAGCTGAAGATGGAGCTTCTGCCTCCCTCCCTTACCCTCTCTCCTGCCAGGCCTTGGACCCCAGATCTCCCACCCCCTCCCACCTCCCTCTGGGTGCCCTTCCCCCTTTCTTCCCAAGGTCTCCTGCATCTCAGCCTTTCCCTGGGGGCTGTTGACCTGCACAACCCCGGGTCAGGCTCCCTGTGGGAGAGCCCTGTGCACCCACACAGGCACCTCTGAGGAGTGAGGGCCACTGCAGGGAGGAATCTGCTTTGTGTCCTGGGTGTGTGTGTGTGTGGCAGGGGGGTTGCCTCGTCTTCACCCAGCAGGGATGGGGAGGGTGCCCCCGGAGCTGGAGGACTCTGGCTTGGCAGGGTCTTTAGTGAGGCAGAAGACAAAATAAAAATAAAGCCCACATCGCAGGGGCTCCTGGGTGGACTAGAAGTCCCACTGCCCTAGCGGATGGGCAGTGGGAGGTTCAGGAGTGACCCCCTTTGAGAAGGTGCAGGGCTGAGGAGCGGAGCGCCTAGGATAGAGGGCTTGCTGGATGCCCCCTACGGAGACAGAAGGTGATCTGAGGATCTCCATTCGCACTGACCACTGCCAAGGGGAGGGAGGCCCCTCTCGGACATGGAACGGGCTGGCCTTTC
>PVLC010029676.1:0-20032 GCA_004027655.1 Graphiurus murinus
CGCTTGTAATCCCAGCATTCGGGAGGCTGAGTCCGGAGGATCCGGGTTCGCGGCCAGCTTCAGCTACTTAGTGAGGCACTCCGCAACCTAGTGAGACCCGGTTTCAAAATAAAGAATAAAAAATAGGGCTGGGGGTATAGCTTGGAGGTAGAATGCCCCTGAGTTCAATCCCCAGTACCGCAAAAAAAAAAAAAAAAAGGAATGCGGGGAGGTTTTGGCCAAAGAACCTATTATATTCCACACTGAAGAATTCACACTGAAGAAAGGCCTCATGATGTACAAAAAATGTGGAGAAACATTCAGTCCAAGTTCTACTCTGAGTTGTCACTAAAAGCTTGTCTGCAACTAATGTGAGAAAACCTTCAGCCAATAAGTTCTGTATTTGTCCAACACAACAGAAAACCCATGATAGAAAAAGGCATTACAAGTCTCTTAAATGTAGAAAAGTCAGAGATCTGATAATTTAGCTCAAAATATTCACCCAGATAAGCCTCCTGAGTGCAGTAGAAGTCTTCACTCAAAGATCTGACTTCATTCTACACCAGGACAGTTTACACTGTAGTGAAGCCTTGTGAACGTAGCTCAGGTAGTTCACATAGCATCAGGTGGTTCACATAGGAAAGACGCCTTAGACACATGGAGAATGTGCAAACTCCCTGTTCAGTATGGTGATACCAGAAGAGAGCCTTTGTGAGGAGCACATCTGCCTGATGTCAGTACATCTGAATGTCTGTAAGTTTCAAGTTTGTGGGAAGAACTACCTTGTAACTTCTGCCCTGCTCTGGCCTTTGCCAGATGTGTTGGTAAAAACAAACTGATTTTTCCCCTCTATTTTCACACTACAATCAACAAAGAAAACTTCTATGACCCCAAAAGGTATGGGGATTTCTCTCCACCAGCCAGCAAGCAAGCAATTGTGTAGCAGACACCAGACAAGAGCTGTGTGTCCTCTAATAGAATTCAGTTTGGACATTATCTACCTGGAGATAGTGTCAGATCCCACAGATTGATGGCTCAGTCCCCAAGATTGCCCCTCACCCCAACACACACAATTTAGATACCAGTCAGAAGACCCAGATTATTTACCTATGCCCCTGAGCAACTGGTTATGCATCAGGATTCCCACAGCCCCTTCCTCAGGTTTGATTAATTTGCTTGAGCAGCTCATAGGAACCAGGGAAATTCATGCTATATTTACTGGTATATTATAAAGGATATTACAAAGAATGCAGATGAAGAGATGCATAGGGCAAGTTATAGGAAAAGGATTGCAGAGCTTCCATCCCCTTTCTGGTGCAGCATCCTATAGGACCCTCCACATATTTAGCTACCCAGAAGCTCTCCCAAACCTGTTCTTTGGGGTTTTCATGGAGACTTTGTTGCATAGATGAAATTGCAAATAGACTGTGAGGAAACCCAACAAGGAATATCTATTCAGATTCTTGGCTTCTCTACAGACTGCCTTCCTTCAGGATATGGGGCAAGGCCCTCTGGAATGAGGGTCTTATGACCTACTAACAGACAAAGTAAGTTAGAAAATTTCTTTATGGCCAGATAAAGACAGGGGACAATTGGAGTTTTTCTGATGTACCTTGGGAAAGGGTTATAAGCCAGGAACCATGGACAAAACCAAAATATATATTGTAATATTCCACCACACTTATATCACTAATTTTTTGGGGGGTTATTTTTGTTGTTGTTTTGTTTTGTTTGTTGCAGTACTGGGGATTGAGCCCAGGGGCATTCTACCTCCGAGCTACATCCCCAACCCTATTTTTTATTCTTTTTGTGTGTGTGTGTGTGTGTGTGTGTGGTACTGGGGATTGACTCAGGGGCATTCTACCTCCAAGCTATACCCCCAGCCCTATTTTTTATTCTTTATTTTGAAACAGGGTCTCCCTAAGTTGTGGAGTGCCTCACTAGGTAGCTGATGCTGGCCTTGAACCCAGATCCTCCGGTCTCAGCCTCCCAAATGCTGGGATTACAAGCGTGTGCCACCACGCCTGGCTTATTTATTTTTAAAACAGGGTGTCACTGAATTGCAAAGGGCCTCACTAAATAGCTAAGTCTGGCCACGAACCTGCGGTCCTCCTGTCTCAGCCTCCCAAGTAGTGGGATTACAAGGTGCACTACCACACCCAACCTTATATCACTGTTTGAGAAGCCAGCCGTCTCTACCCATGGGTCCCTGCATTGGCCAGTTTCAGCCTACCGGCTTGATGTCACTGAACATAAAATTGAGAAGAGATGTGTAGGGACACACTGTATTGTTTCCACCATACTGATAAAATAGCCATAAATCTGAGCATATAGACAGTAGTAAAAAAATTATAATTTGGCAATTTCAATTTTAATAGTACCTCTACTGAACTTTATAACAGCTTTATTGAGATACGATGAACTTAAACTGAACACATTTAAAGCATACAATGTAATGTTTTGATACATGCTTACACTTCTGAAACAAATTTTTTTTTTTTTTTTTTTTTTTTTTTGCGGTACTGGGGATTGAACTCAGGGGCGTTCTACCTCTGAGCTACACCCCTAGCCCTAGTTTTTATTCTTTATTTTGAAACCGAGTCTCACTGAGTTGCAGAGTGCCTCACTAGGTAGCTGAGGCTGGCCGCAAACCCGGATCCTCCGGTCTCAGCCTCCCGAATGCTGGGATTACAAGCGTGCGCCACCACGCCCGGCTCAAAATTTATTTATTTATTTTTTTGGGGGGGGATTGAACTCAGGGGCATCTACCTCCGAGCTATACCCCCAGCCCTAGTTTTTATTCTTTATTTTGAAACAGGGTGTCACTAAGTTGCAGAGTGCCTCACTAGGTAGCTGAGGCTCGCTGCGAACCCGGATCCTCCCGTCTCAGCCTCCCGAATGCTGGGATTACAAGCGTGCGCCACCACGCCCGGCTCAAAATTTATTTTTAATCATCCTTATTAACATTAAACTATTGCTACAAGGGCATAGCTTGCCATTTGTAATAGGTATTTTAAATTTATATAAAACTGGAAAAAAGACAGTTATGAAGCCCTATGAACTATTCCCTGATCTTCCAGTATTTGTCATTTCATGGCCATTCTTGATTTATCTCTCCCTGTTGTATTATTGAGATAGTTTAAACACAAACATCATGTCATTTAATTCATAACTTCTTCATAATACACTTCTAAAATGTAATGGTTCTATATCACACAAAATAATTTAAAATGCCATAAAACATGTCATCAGAGCTCAGTTTTTGCTGTTGTTCTAAAATACAGTTCTTGAGGGCAGATGCTTTGCAATCAGTACCTAAAATGTTCTGTGTTGCTTTTGGTGTGCTCATCTCCTCTGTGTCTTGACCTACAGATGCCCCTTGTCTTCTCCAGCCCTGTTTTATTATTTTTAATAAAAGTTGCAGAGGGCCTTACTAAGTTGCTAAGGCTGGCTGTGAACCTGAGATCCTCTTGTCTCAACCTCTCAAGCACTGGGATTACAGGCATGTACTGCCATGCTCAGCTCACTTGGCCTCTTTCTAATGACACTAATCTCCACGCCCTTCTTGGCTGCCACACTCCTTTTCTAGCCAAACTACATTTTTTTCAAATCTTTCTGTTCTGCTTTTTGTTAATGATTCTGTATCTGACTAAAAACAGCCAGCAATACCTATACCACTGCCTGGATGCTATGCTGCCTGGGAATTTCTCTAATTGGATTAACCACCTTTAAACTCAGCCTCTCACAAAGTCTCATGGCCTGGACAAAATGTAGACAAGTTCTTTACCAAAATGTAACATATATGGCCTCTAGTCCAGTTCCAAATAGTGTCTTCATTTCTATCTGAAACCTCATCCGTATGGTCTTTACTGTCTACATTTTATTAGTGTTCTTGTTTTTCCAGGTCCTCACCATAAACCTCTCTAGGCTTTCTCTAGGCCACTTCTCCTAACTTTTCCAAACTCTTCCCACAAACTAATTCCAAAGGTTCTGAACCATATAGTCAGGTATAGTCACAGCAGTGACCTCAAACTTAATACCAATTTTCTGTGTTAGTCAGATTTCCATTGCTGTGACAAAACACCTGGGAGAATCCATTTAAGAGAGGAAAAGTTTATTTTGGCTCATGGTTTCAGAGGATTTGGTCCATTGTCTCTTGGCCCTGCTGCTTTAGGGCTTCTGATGAGGTAGCACATCTGGCAGAAGCATGTCACAGAAGAGGCTGTTCACTTCATGGTGGCCAGGAACCAGAGAGAGAGAGAGAGGATGGGGTGGGTCCCAGTATATTCCCTTCAGGGACACAGCCCCACAACCTGACTTCCTCCCAGTAGACCCCACCTCCCAAAGGTTCTGCCACCTCCCAATAGTGCCACAAGCTGGTGACCAAGTCTTCAGCATATAAGCTTTTGGGAGACACTTTAGATCAAAACCAAAGCAACCAACATACACAAATTAAAGACATGAAGTGTCAGTTGGGTCTTATAAAAAAAAATCAAACCCTGCTACATGTCTACAAAAAAATCTTCCTTAACTATAGACACTACTAGATTTAAAGTTAAGGGGTGGCCAGGTGTGGTGATGCATGCCTATAATCCCAGTACTTGGGAAGATGAGACAGGAAGATTGCAGCTTCAAGACCAGCCTCAGCAACCTATAAAGACCCTGTTTCAAAAGTAAAATAAAGTTGAAGGATGGAGAAATATACACCCATGTGAACACATATAAAAAGGAAGCAAAAATAGCAATAATTTTTTGTTGTTGTAGTACTGGGGATTGAACCCAGAGGCATTCTACCTCCAAACTACGCTCCCAACCCTATTTTTTATTCTTTATTTTGAAACAGGGTCTCACTAAGTTGCAGAGGGCCTCACTAAGTAACTGAGGCTGGCCAGAAATCTGGATCCTCTGGTCTCAGCCTCCAAGTACTGAGATTACAAGAATGCACCACCATGCCCGGCTAAGAATAGCAATATTAATTCAGACTTCAGAGCAAGGAAAATTTTATGGATAAAGAGGGGAATTACATAACAATAAAGGGGTTAACGCCCCAAGAAGACATAGCAATCTATAATGTGTATGCGCCTAATCACAAAGCATCAAATGATTAACAGTAAGAAAAAAAAAAAAAAACCCCAAACACCAAAGAAAAAACAACCACCAAAGAAAATATAGAGGACCAATAAGCATATAAAAACATGAACGTCATATGTCATTTGGGAATTATAATGAAGATATAACAAAATGTCCCTACACATCTACTGAAATAACTAAAATCTAAAAACTGACTAACAGTCACAAAAAGTAAAAATCATATACTCTCCCTAATATGTGGAAGCTAGGGAGAAAGTGGGTCATAAGAGGGATTCTAGATGAAGAAGGAGAAACCTTAGATGAGCAAAGAAGGTGACATAACTGAAGATGATGGGGGGGCACCCTAATATACATGATGTACTTTCACAATCATATCAAAGTCAATCACTAAACTGAACCTGAGAAGGAGGGAAGGCAAGGGAGTGGGGTGGGAATTGGGGAAGGGTTAAATGAGAGACGTGTGCATATATGCCTTTACCAGCTTGTACCTAACAAAGATGTATGATTACAATGCACCAATAATAAAAATAAATAAAAACTAACAAATTTTGGTGAGTATGTAGAATAAAATGAACACAGTAATTGATGCTGGGGATGCAAAATGTTATAGCTATTCCTATGGACTGAAATGTGCCTACCCCAAAATTTATATATTGAAGCCTTAACCCCCAGAGTGCCTGTATTTGGAAACAAGCCTTTACTATTAAATGAGACTTTAAGGATGGAGCCCTAATCTTATAGGGCTGGTGACTGTATAAGAAAAGACACCGCTAGCTGGGGGGTATAGTTCAGTTATCACTGAACATTTGCCTAGCATATGGGAGGCCCTGGCTTTCATCCCAAGCATTGCATACACACCAAAAACAAAAAAGCAAACAGGCCAGGGCTGTAGCTCCATGGTAGAGTACATGCTCAAGGCCCTCGATTCAACCCCAAGCATCTCCAAAGAAAAAAAGATACAGCGCTTTCTCTCCCTGGACCTCCTCGCATGGGTATGTGAGGACACAGCAAGAAGGCAACCATCTGCAAGCTAAGAAGAGAGCCTTTATCCAAAAGCAACTTCCCAGCATCTTAATCTTGGACTTGGAACCTCCAGAAGACTGAGGAAATAAATGTCTGTTGTTTATGCCACCTAGTCTGTGGAATTTTGTAATGACATCCCTAACTTATTAGTATAGCCACCTTGCAAGATTGTTTGACAATTTCTTTTAAAAAATTTAACCATCTTATCTTGTCTTAGCATTCTCACTGCTATAATGCAAAGAACTGACCATACAACTTAAAGGAAGGAAGATTTAATTACTCATGGTTTCCTTGGAGACTTTGGGTTCAGTCCTTATGAGGCCTGGGACCACAGATCTCAAGGCATGGCAGCAGAAAGCAAGAGAGGGTGAGCACAAGGCTTTGCTCTCACATCATGTAGGTCGAGAGCCAGAGAGCAAGCAAAGGAGAAGGAACCATGTATAACCCCCCAGGTCACACTGCCAGGACTCCAGCTTCCCTAGCCATACCTTACCAGCCTGGCCACCACCCAGATAAATCCCAATACAGTGGGTTTATCCACTGATGAGATTACAACCAGGCCCCATTTCCAACATTGCTGCCTTGTTTCCGTGAACCATTACCTACCCTAAGATCCAGCAGTCATACTCTTATATATTTACCCTTTTGGGCTGAGAATTCCTGTCCACATGGAAACCTACATAAGAATGCTTATAAGAGATTCATTCATAATTGCCTGAAGCTTTAAACAACCAGGGCTTCATTCTCTATGTGAATGGATAAAAAGAAAAAAAAAAAACTGGTATATCCATACAATGGATTATTATTCAATAATAAAAAGAAATGAGCTATCAAGGCACTAAAAGACCTAGAGGATTCTTAAATGCATTCTTCTAAGTGAAAAAAGCCTGTCTGAAAAGGACAAATAGTGTAGAGTTCCAATTATGGGGCAGTTTGGAAAAGGTCAAACTATCGGGACAGTAAGATAGTGGTGACCAAGAGTTTGGGGGAAGGTTGGAATAATTAGAGGTAAAACACAGGACTTTTTATAGCTATGAAACTCTTCCCCATGATAATGTTATACTTTGGTCCAAACCCATAGAACTGTATGATGCAGAGCGAACCTTAATACACACAAATTAAAATAATAGGTTAGGAGATTGGAGAATTCCAGAAAATAATATAGATAGTAACAGGAGAATCTAACTATATTACAAATGTCTGAAACAACTTCATAGAAAAGGGAGAGTTGCTGACCTAATTAACTTTGGATATGGGTGTAGTCTATAAATAAACTAAAGGCAAAACGACCTACAAATATGCACTGTACTCTATTTGATAAAGCTGAAGATATAAGTTACTAATTCTGATACTGCTATCCACGTATACTAGAATTGAACTGCTGAGTAAATTGATGGTGGCTAGTGGGATCCAGGTTTCTCACTGCAGACAAGCAAGGGGAGAATGCTAGAATGATCCATGTGAATTAATAGTTGGAGACATTAGTAAGAACTCATAGGTAATTAAGTATAGATACAGATGATATAAACATGGGTTAGTATATGCACATATATTTCTTTGATCTGTCAGCTGAGAAGGCCTAAAAGAAATTGTACCTGAGTAGAAATGAGCACCCCTCAAATCTTTGGGGAGGGCTATTAGAGATTGAGTCCAGGGACATTCTACCTCTGAGATACACCCCCCAACCCTTTATATTTTTTTGATTTTGAAATAGTCTTTCACTAAGTTACTGAGGCTGGCCTCAAAACTGTGATCCTCCTGTCTCAGCCTCCCAAGTATTGAAATTACAGGTGTACATCACTGTGTCCAACCCTAATGCCCAAATCTTGAGTCTAATGCAGTGCAATTCTCAAATAAAATTAATCCTTGGAAAATGGCTGATTTTAGGACTGGGACATGAAATATACAATAAGAGAATGGAACATCTTGTAATGCTAGAAAGAAAGAATGCTCAAAAAAAAAATGACCTACACACAATGATGGGGTATGTCAAAGGTACACAGAAGCCAACTGAAAGGGCCAGAGTTGGAACAATTTGAGAATAAGTAAATATACATGTGTGTATGCATATATATACATATTTATTTATGTATTGTTATGTAGCTGTGTGTAAATATATGCATAGTATTACATTTTGACACAAAGTATAAAATAAAAAGCATATGAGGATATAGTGGTATAAATGAATGATCAAGTAAGTTAGTAAATGACAAGAATAGACAAATGTGAACACAGAAAATTCAAATAAATTAAGCAGATACTCTACCCTAAAGGAGGGAAGGGACATAGTGTATCTCCCACTCTTTAAGTGTGGGCTGTGCATAGTTAGCTCCTCTTCAAAGGGTACAGTGTGGACAATGGGGAAAAAATAACTTCACAGCAGAGAAATTTGAGGAACACTATTTCAGCCAGGTCATCAAAGTCAACATCAGTAGTCACAAATTGTGTTGGTACGAATGCTTAACATGATGTGCTTTTGAAACATTTCTCTTTAATTCCCCCAACAACCTAGTGGCATGGGAACTATTATTGTACCAATGGGAAAGTTGCAGATCAAAGAAGTGACTTCCCAAAGTCATGCACCCAGCAAGTCTTGGTTTCTGGAGACTGGATGTTACTGGAATTTTTGTCATTATTTCCACGTTCTCTGACATGCCAAAGTACTCGCTGTCTGCGCCTTCTAGCCCTTTGTGTCTTTCTCCAGGAGCTTCCCCCATCAAAGGCTTTTCTCCTTGGTTCAATTGCACTGGGTCCAATGGCAGCCACTGCCTCCTCCATGACACAGCACAGAGCCCTCTGGATGTGCTTGGTGATGAAGCCCTGGGCCTCCCTCTACCTTTACCATGGCCAGGCAACAGGCTCTAATTTCATCCAGCAGCCCAAGACCAATGTGGCTGTCTTTGACTTTTCAGCTGTCCACGGTTTTCCCCTATTTGGCCATGATCTTCACCTGGGAGGAGTGGGGGCAACTGAACCTGGCCCAGAGGACCTTGTACCAGGAAGTGATTCTGGAGACCTGCAACCATCTGATGTCACTAGGTAAGGCTTGCCTGAGGCCCATGTGTGGCAGCCTCTCCCTCCAGGTCTGGCTGGTAGAGAAGGTGTCTGCAGCCCATTCCTCCTCCTGTCCATAATTCCTGCCATGTTCCTGCCTCACTTCTTCCTTTCTATTCTCCATGTGTCTGGCCAGGACCATGAAGGGTCTAATATAGGGACTGAAATAAAGAACTAGGTCCAGAATTAAACCAGGCCTACCTTCTCAACTCTAGTACCTAGCATGGGCTGACCTAAGTCTCAAGTCCTTACTTCTGATTCTCACCAGAGAGAAACTGAATGGGCAAGCTTTGTTGGGTTTGATGTTCCTACAACCCGGTTTGCATGGGCTGTAGGTTACAGGCCATTCTCCCAAAGCCCATGAGTCAGATGGACCACTGGCAACTTTCTAAACTAAGCCTAGGTCACAACCCTCTGCTGGTATAGATGATTTTAGAAGATGCACAGACATACCATCAATTGGCCTTGAGTGGATACCCTGAGAAATCTGTTCCCTTTCCCTCATCTATCCTGCTTTCTGACTGTTGTCAAGAGAAAGACTTAGTTTAATAGTGTCATATGCATACCCATGTTGATAGCAGCACAGTTCACAATAGCAAAGTTGTGGAGCCAACCTAGAGATCCATTTGATAGATGAATGGAAAAAGAAAATGTGGTATGTACACACCATGGAGTTTTTACTCAGCCATAAAGAAGAACACAACTATGTTAGTTGCAGGAAAATGAATGAAACTAGATAACATTGTGCTGAGATCAGTCAGACTCAGAAAGTCAAGGATCAAATATTTTCTGTCATATGTGGAAGCTAGAGAGAATATAGGAAAGAAAAGGAACTTCATGAAAATGAAGAAAGAGACCAGTAGAACAGTTGAAGGGGGTTGGGGGAGGGAAGAGGGGAAGGAAAAAGGAGGCTTGGGGAAGGAAACAGATGTATCACTACCAATCACACATGGGGAGGGAAGAGGGAAGTGGGCAGGGTGAGGGACACACCCCAAGAGATACTGTGTGCATCTATGAATGTACCACTTTGAATCTCACTACAACTTATAGCTACAATACACAAGAAAAATTTAAAAATTAAACAAGTCTTAGTTTAGCGATAAGTCTTTCATTCCTCCCCTAGCTTGCTAATTTTTCTTTTCAACGTTTCCTAACTCAGTACAAGACAGACCCCATAAGCTTTCTAGAATTTATGTAATTATTTTTATTTCATTGTATTTTGATGGTACCTATTGGTGAAAAGTGAAACTAGTTATTTCATTTCTTTTTTTTTTTTTTTTTTTGCGGTACCGGGGATTGAACTCAGGGGCATTCTACCTCTGAGCTATACCCCCAGCCCTATTTTTTATTCTTTATTTTGAAACCGAGTCTCACTAAGTTGCGGAGGGCCTCACTAGGTAGCTGAGGCTGGCCGCGAACCCGGATCCTCCAGTCTCAGCCTCCCGAATGCTGGGATTACAAGCATGCGCCACCACGCCCGGCTTAGTTATTTCATTTCTACAGTTTTCATTTCTGAAATCTATTTAAGTAAACAAGATGTGTGTTAGCTTAAAGAAAAGCAGTTTATAATAATGGTCACAGCTAATGTCCCCTGAGCACTAATACTTGTTCAGGCCCTATTCCAGGTACTCTTCCTATTCCAATAATTTAATCCTCACTACATCCCTTATAGAGTGTGGATTTTCCCTTAAAGCTACTAACTCTGAACCCAGTTGTCTCCCCTGAGGAAGCTGCTGCCCAAAGACACCAACATTTATGAGCTTGTTATATGCATGTTTGAGGTATGCCTAAATGGATGGTCCTCTGTGTCTTGCTTGATACACGTTTTATGCGTGGCTTTCACTCATCTAACTTCCTTCCAGATCAAGCTTTGGAACATTCTCAACCCCCTGCACACACACACACACACACACACACACACACACACACACACACACACACACTGTCTTCCCATCAACTCCCCAAAAGGCACCTCCAGTGACTTCGGTCCCTATAGATTAGATTGGCGTCTTCTTGAACATTATAAGAATTAATCCACACGATGTGCACTGCTTTGTGCCTGGGGTCTTTTACTCACCATCCTGTGTGTGAGCTTTATAGCACAGGACTGACTTCTTTTTTGCTGACATATTTCTTTTTTTTGTGATATGCTTTTATTGGTGCATTGTAATTATACGTCGTAATGAGGTTCAGAGTGATAGATGCCTACACGCACACAGCACTCGGTGGGTCCCACCCCGCTTCTCCCCATCCCCAAACTTCATTTATCAACGTAGCATTATTTGAACCATTTCCTTCATCAAGTGTCCTCTTTTCCATTCCCACCTCCCTCGCCAAATCCTCTTCCACTATTCTACTGGTATTTCTCCATTTATCTGAAGTCCCGTTTGTTTCCCAAATTTCTCTCTAGCTTCCACATATGAGAGAAAACATATAACCCTTCACTTTCTGTGACTGGCTGATCTCACATCATAATATTCTCTAGTTCCATACATTTTCCTGAAAAGAATTGTGTTCTTCTTTATGGCTGAGTAAAATTCCATTTTGTGTATAGATCACACTTTTTTAATGCACTCTTCTGTTAATGGACATCTAGGCTGATTCCATAATTTGGCTATTGTGAGTTGTGCTGCTATAAACATTGATGTGCATGTATCACTATAATGCCATGACTTCACTTCCTTTGGGAAGATACCTGGGAGTCATATAGCTGAGTCATACGGTGTTTCTATTCACAGTCTTCTGAGGAACCTCCATACTGATCTCCATAGCAGCTGTACACCAATATTCATTTCTTTCCTAAGACTACTGATGTAGATATTCTCTGGTTTATACACATTTCCTTTACCTCACTTCATGCCTTTACAAACCATAGCTCCAGAATGACTGTTTTCCCAAAGAAAACAGAAAAAGGTCACAAGGTCAAATATAAATCAGTTTAGACCAGTGCTTTTCAATTTTCCCTGCAAACCTGGAGAGCTTTTAGAGCTCTCTTTTATGTCCAGGCCTACTCTCCAGAGATTTTGTGCCATTTGTTTCATGGTCCAAACCAGAAGTCTCCAGGTAGTTCTGATGTTCAGCGAGGTTGAGACCCACTCTCTTAGGTTAATTAGACTTCTGAGGTTCTTGTAAAGGGCTCTTGTAAAGGGGAAGGGTCTGCCCCGAATAGAGTCAGATTCTGCAGGATGGAGATGGAGGAGAATGAATGTTACAGATGGTCATCACTACCCTGGCAGACTTTTGACAAAAGGATGGTGTTTGTGCTCTTGGTTTCCAGGTTACAGGTAAGCATTTTCTTTTTATGGATGGAGGAGAAGCCTCATTCTAAGATCTTGTTCTTGTATTGAATACCATATGCAATATAGCCTCTTTACCTAAACATGCTGTCATATTAATCCACAATCAGGGTATCCCATTCCTAGACCAGAACTGATCTACCTGCTGGAGAATGAGCAAGATCTTTGTATGGTGAAGAGAAGCCACTCCTAAAGTTCCTGTTCAGGTAGGTGGCTGAGAGCCAGTCAAGTGGGGTGTCCTTGCACCCTGCAGACTAGTGGAGGACCTCTTTTTGGGAAGAGAGAAGAATCTTGTGACTTCCCTGGGGATTGGGAGGCCATACAGCCCTTGATCTATCCTGTCTCCCCTACTCTTTCCATCTACTAAGAGAGACGTAGATTGTATTAAGTAAAAGTCAGGCTGTAGGATGTGTGTCTTTGAGCTTTGCTCCTCTCCAGTCTTATCAGCCTGGAGTTACATGACCTCATGGCTATCACAGTTGGCTAAATTAATGCTGGATACAGTCATAGAGAAACTCCATCATCTCAGCAGCTCAGTGCAAGGAGAGGGGTTTTGTTTTGTTTGTTTTGTCTTTTCCTCATCATGCAAAGACACATACGGGTCAATGAGGAGCTCTGAACCACAGTTTTTCAGAGAACAAGGTACCTTCCATGGCCAACATGTGGCTTCATTTAAGGCTTCTCTGGCATCATCTGTCCAACAGAGGCAAAATGAGAGAGAAAGGGAAGAAGTCATACCCACTTGTACACGTGTATGCCTTGCCGTTGCCACTCTCTCCACAAAAGCTGGACATGTGTGTCCACACTGGATCCTCAGGACTGGAAGATGGTTTAGCTGTGTGTAGAAGTGACTCAGATAGGACTCAGCCCATATTTAGAAAATGAAAGTAAGCATAGTTTTTATCTCATTGGATTGTTCATAGATACAGTTCAATAATGTATAGAGCGGCCAAGAATACCATCTAACCAGAGTCAGTGGCTCAGAATGACTTAGCTATTTGTCTTGGTATTATGCATGTACTTACAGTAATCACAAAGACTAATGTTAATAGTATACATTTCTTTTTTTCTCTTTTATTTATTTATTTTCATATTTTTATTTTATTTTATTGGTTCTGGGGACTGAACCCAGTGTCATTCTACTTATGAGCTACACCTCCCAGCCCTTTTTTATTTTTTGTTTTGAAATAGGGTCTTGCTAGGTTGCTGAGAGTGTCGCTTTGTTGCTGAGACTGTCCTCAAATTTGCAATCCTCCTGTCTCAGCCTCCCAAGTACTGGACTTACAGTCATGTGCCACCATGCCCAGCCTCTTTTATTTTTTAATTATATATATATATATTTTTTTTCTTTCTTTTTGCGGTACTAGGGATTGAACTCAGGGGCATTCTACCTCCAAGCTACACCCCCAGCCATATTTTTTTTATTCTTTATTTTGAAACAGGGTCTCATTAAATTGCAGAGTGCCTCACTAAGTAGCTGAGGCTGGCCACGAACCCAGATCCGCTGGTCTCAGCCTCCCAAATGCTGGGATTACAAGCATGCGCTAATGTTATTTTTAATTAACAAATAATCACATATATTTATGGGGTAGAGTGTGACATTTTGATATATGTTTATGTTGTGGAATGATTCAATCAAGCTAATTAACAAATCTATCACCTCACATACTTACCATTTTTGTTTTAAAAACATTTAAAATCTATTCTTTTAGCAATTTTGAAATATTATTTGTTATAGCCACTGTTCTATATAGTAGATCATAAAAGCATATTTCTCCTATCTAGCTGAATCTATTACCTCTCTCAGCTCAATCAGCTTCACCACTAACACTCTGATCCACATTATTGTCATCTCTTGCCTAGATCACAGGCTCGAGAACAGCCTCGAACCTGCAAGCAGTTGAGATTTATCAACCTAGGGAGACCTGTTTCAAAGTAAAAATAAAATAGAGCTGAGGGAGTAGCTTGGAGGTAAAGCACCCCTGTGTTCAATCCCTAGTACCACAAAAAAATTGCAAATACTTAACATATTAGAGCAAAAATTTAAATGGGCAATATGAAGAAACTTGAACCATTAATCAGTTTGTCACATTCCATTTCAATAGATAGAGACTATACATGGTAATGTCAATAGTCATGTTTTATACAGATAATGATCATTTTTTTAATCTACAAATACACTTCTCTCTCAGATCTTCATCTATCATAGAAGATTTTTCACCTGGGATCACTTTCCATCTTCCCCAAATAAAATTTTCTTAAATAAGAATTCCATCTTATGCAAGTTAATTTTCATTAAATTTCTCATTTGTTGGCCTGAAGTAGTTTTATTTCATACTCCTGGTAAGGCTTTTGCTATGTAATGAAATTGGGTTAGCAGTTATTTCTTCAGGAAATTGAACTGATCCATTCCAGTGAGTCATAATTATGTATTTCCTGAATCATAATTATGTATTAGGAGTAAGTAACAAGTAACTTCTCCATACCCTTCATGTATAAGGATAGAAGAGAAACAGAGGCCCTAGCACTGAGATATCAGGAAGAGGATTTTCTGGTCATGGTGGCAATCCCAATATGTGGAAATAATGGGAAAGGCAGGGTCTAAGGATGAGTTATTTTGCTTGGGCAACTTAATAGGGTGGTGGGCATCACAAGGACAGGAGAGGGAAAATAGCAACCATGAAGGGTGCATTTGGGGATGACCAGGTGGTCAATTTTTCCAAAAGGGGATGATAATTTGAGATGGATTCTAAGACTTAGCAGGAATGGAGGTAAAATTCCAATGCAACCTAAGGTGAGCTTCTTCACTCACTTAGTCATCCACTTATGGACTCACAAGGCATTGATGGGGACGCTGGGGGAACAAAGGGACAGAACAGACAACACAGATGGGAAAGACTGAGGGATGTGTGTCTGGTTATGACAGGTTGCTGCTCCACAAGGCTGGGTAGGGAGGCCTTCAAAGCAGGTCTGGGTGCTGTCCTTGCCAATGGGAGTTATCAAAGGTGTTTGAGTTAAATTGTGCCCCCCCCCCCGCCAAGTATGTCAACATCTTTAACACTCAATACCTCAAAATGTGACTTTATTTGAAAATAGAGTCTTTACAGAGGTAAGCAAGATAAAACGAGGTCATTAGGGTGAGCCTTAATCCAGTATGACTGGTATCCATATGCAAAGAGAGAATTTGGACACTCAGACAGACACACACAGACAGAAGACAGCCATGTGACTGGAGTCATGTTTCCATGAGCTGAGGACACCAAAGATTGGCAGCCAATACCAGAAGCTAGCAGAAGCAAGGAAAGAGTCTCCCCTAGAGCCATCAGAGAAAGCAGTCCTGTCAGCACCTGGACTTAAGACTTCTAGATTTCAGAACTGTGAAACAAACAAACAACAACAAAAAAGTGGAGTCAGGCATGGTGGCGCACGCTTGTAATCCCAGCATTTGGGAGGCTGAGACCGGAGGATCCGGGTTCACAGCCAGCCTCAGCTACCTAGTGAGAACCTCCGAAATTTAGTGAAACTTTTTATTTTTCTTTTTTTTTTTTTTTTTTTTTTTTCGGTACTGGGGATTGAACTCAGGGGCATTCTACCTCCGAGCTACACCCCCAGCCCTATTTTTTATTCTTTATTTTGAAACCGGGTCTCACTAAGTTGCGGAATGCCTCACTAGGTAGCTGAGGCTGGCTGCGAACCCGGATCCTCCGGTCTCAGCCTCCCAAATGCTGGGATTACAAGCATGCGCCACCACGCCCGGCGAAACTTTTTATTTTTCAAAAAATAAAAAAAAATAGGGTTGGGGGTATAGCTTGGAGGTAGAATTCCCCTGAATTCAATCCCCAGTACCACAAAAAAAAAAAAAAGTATTGTTTTAAGCCACCTGGTTTATAGTACTTTGTTGTAGTAGCCTTTAGGGAACTGGTACAGGTCTTGGGTTGGAATGAGATCCTGATTGCTTTTGCTAACCATTCTCTGAATATTTGTGGGAGGGACTTTCAGGGAGCCCAGGTAAACGGCTGTGATATGGGCCAAGGTTGAGTAGTGATGGTGACAGGTTCACAGGTGGGGTCAGATTATGAGTGAGGTACACTC
Source organism: Graphiurus murinus (assembly GCA_004027655.1). Classification (NCBI taxonomy): domain Eukaryota; kingdom Metazoa; phylum Chordata; class Mammalia; order Rodentia; family Gliridae; genus Graphiurus; species Graphiurus murinus. Next base: position 16,536 of record PVLC010029676.1, read on the forward strand.
TGTAGAGTGACATACCCATGGGAGGATATGTTAGCTATTGCAGCCTCCCAAAATTTATGTTAAAGCCCCAACACCCAATGTTACTATATTTGGAGACAGGGCCTGTAAGGTGGAAATTAAGGTGAAATGAGAGGTGGGGCCCTAATCTCATAGGACTGATATTCATATAGGAAGAGGAAGAAACACTAGAGATCTCGCTCCCTCTGTCTGTTCACACTTAAGGAAAAGACCTGCAATCCTTCTGTCTCAGCCTCTCAAGTACTGGGATTTACAGGCATTTGCTACCACACCTGGGCTTCCATATAACCATATAAAATTTTAAATAATCTTGTCTATTTGTGTGTGTGTGTGTGTGTGTGTGTGCACACGCGCGCGAGCGTGTGTCACTGGGGACTGAACCGAGGGGGCATTCTATCTCTGAGTTACAACCCTAGTTCTTTTTTTTCTTTTTTTAATTTTGAAAGAGGGTCTCACTAAATTTCTGAGTCTGTCCTCAAACCTGGGATCCTCCTTTCTCAGCCTCCCAAGTACTGGGATTACAGGTGTCACCACGCCCAGCTCATCTATTTTTTAAAGTTGCTGTAAGTTTGATAGGAATTACTATAAACCTATATGTCAGTTAAGGAATATTTGACATCTGTAATATCTATTTGACCTCTTGATTTGAGTTCTCCAAATCAACACAAAATCACTTTCCATCTATTTAGATCTTAAAAACACACTAATAGATGTATAAACTTCATCTTCCAATTGGACAATATAGGAGATTTAAAACTACTTTCCAAATATTAGTTTATGTGTTATTGAAGGTATACATGGTAATTCTATCATTCTAACCATGATAGGAAATATATAACTAATTAGTGGTTGTGTAAATCCACCATTACATCTCTTATCTATATCTTCATTTTTTTCTACAAATTTCACATTTTTTTTGGCCTTTGATAGTTTTACTTAGCATTGTTCTTTTTATTTTTTTAAAATTTATTTTCTTTTTTTGGTACTGAGGATTGAACCCAGAGGCATTCTACCTCCAGGCTACATCCCCAGCCCGATTTTATTTCTTATTTGGAAACAGGGTCTTACTAGGTTCCGAAAGCCTCATAAAGTTGCCTGCCAAGGCTGAATTTGAACCTGCAATCCTTCTGTCTCAGCCTCCCAAGTACTGGGATTATAAGCGGGCATCACAACGCCTGGCTTTTTGCATTGTTCTTAACAGTTTTACTGTGCATAACAGTGTGGTTTGGTAGTTGGCTTTTTGTTCTTGTTTGGTAGCATAGAAAGCCATCAGCACACTATATAGGCTCTCAGAGAGGACCCAGGAAGTTCAGTTGCTGCCTCTGCTAACATTATGATTAACTTTTCCTTGTCTTTAATAAAGAACGTTTATTTCTATACCTCTTAAGCCACATGACTTTGTCATTGTTTCCTGTCTCTCATCATTGACTTCTCTGTATAGGCATTTTTCTCCAATACAGTTGCAATCTGTTTAAAGGCACGTCTGTCTCACTCTCAGAGAGCTAGACTCCCAGGGGTGATTGGTGATCAGTGCCTTGATTTTTTCTAGATCTTTATTAGACTGAACAACAGGTTTAAATCACATCTGACTAGCCCAAGTCTTATGACATGACTGCTTGACTTTCTGAGAATCAGTGATCTTCAGTGACCTAACTGTAACCTTCACTCAGGAAGAGCGAGGGCAGTTGCGTGCAGCCTGAGGGGCTTTGTACTGTAGTAATGCTGAGGATTTGCAAACATCCACCCTCACGTGTAAAGCCTTACCTTTCCTCCATTCAAGGACCTGAAGTCTGCTCTTTTTCTTTTTTTGGTAGTAGTAGGATTAAACCCAGGGGCACACTACCTCCGACCTACACCCCCAATCCTTCTTATATTTTGTTTTCTTTTTAAACAGAGTCTTGCTAGGTTGCTGAGTCTTGCTTTGTTGCTGAGGCTGGCCTCAAAGCTGCCATCCTCCTGTCTCAGCCTCTCAAATACTGGGACTACAGGCATGTATCACCATGCCTGGCTTTATATTCTGCTCTTTATCCAAACTGCTAGGGTACCTTCCTTCCTTCCCACACCCCTGCTGTGTTGTCTCACTCCTTGCCTAGTCTCTGTGTCCTCAAATTATTTGGGACAAGAAATATATTACCCCTCAAAATGGCTCAGACACCAGAGGATTTATTGAAAGGAAATAGAGGTGTTTTATAGAACCTCTCCCCCCCAAAAAGTAAAACAGTAAGTAGATAGAAATGACATGTGATTAGAAAGCTCTACTAGAAGATGTCATATGATACCAGAATGATGAAGCAGCCATGCAAAAATGATGAGTAAATCAACAGCTAATATTCACTGAATGCTTTTTAGTGCAATTGCTGTACTTTATACCAATTAACTTATTTACTCTTAATAATTTGGAGAGATGAGTGTTACTACCATTCTATAGATAGAGAAACTAAGGCATGATACAGTGGAATAATTTTCCCTGGCCACACAAAGCCAGTAAACAGGTAGTTTGGAAGTTAAGCCCAGGGAAGTTTGGAAGTTAAGCCCAGGGAAGAGGACTCCAGACTGCATGCTCCTTTCACACAATACTTCAACATCATTTAACTTGAAATCACATGGTGGAACAGTCCAACTACAGCAAGTATGACAGAACTTGCTTGCCTGCTTTACCTAGAATACCACCCAGCATCCCTACACACACACACACTGCTACATAATTAGTATTCATCTTTAGGATTCAGATTAAAAACCACATAAGCCTGCTCTAATCTCTCATCAATTGCTTATATTCTCACAGCAACTTGAAATTATTTCAAAGTTGCTATTTGAAGTAAATATGCTACTTATCTCTTTGGTCAGCTATAATCTCAGAGAAAAGGATACATTTGTTTTTATTATGATTATCAAAATGTACTTTTTGAACAAACATTAGTGTCACCTAAAAACTTAGAAAAGAGGCTTTAACATCAAACCAACTGAAACAGAAACTCTGAAGCTGGAGTTAACAATTAGTTTTTGTTTTGTTTTGAATACTGGGGAATAAACCCAGGGGCATTCTACCTCTGAGCTATACCCCAGCCCTATTTTATATTTTGAAACAGGGCCTCACTAATTTACTAAGGGTCTCATTAAGTTGCTGAGGCTGGCCTCAAACCTGCAATCCTCCTGTCTCAGCTGCCCAAGCACTGGGATTACAGACATGCACCACACCAGGCTACAATCAGTGTTCTAACAAGCTCTCTTGGTGATTTTAATGTGTCATTAAAAGTTCACTAAACAGCCAGGCGTGGTGGCGTACGCTTGTAATCTCAGCATTTAGGAGGTTGAGACTGGAGGATCCAAGTTCGCAGCCAGCCTCAGCTGCTTAGTGAGACCCTCCACAACTTAGTGAGACACTGTTTAAAAATTAAGAATAAAAAAATAGGGCTTGAGCTGTAGCTCAGAGGTAGAATGCCCCCAGGTTCCATCCCCAGTACCGCAAAAATAAATAA
>PVLC010029677.1:0-19984 GCA_004027655.1 Graphiurus murinus
GTACTGGGGATTGAACTCAGGGGCATTCTACCTCCGAGCTATACCCCCAGCCCCATTTTTTTTATTCTTTATTTTGAAACCGAGTCTCACTAAGTTGCGGAGTGCCTCACTAGGTAGCTGAGGCTGGCCGCGAACCCGGATCCTCTGGTCTCAGCCTCCCGAATGCTGGGATTACAAGCGTGCGCCACCACGCCCGGCTGGCATTGACTTTTTTAAAAGTCAGAAACATTAGAAGCCAGAAGGCAGTGGGATGATATATTCAAAGTAATGACAGCAGCCAGGCGTGGTGGCACACGCTTGTAATCCCAGTTCTTGGGAGGCTGAGATACGAGGATCACAGGTTTGAGGACAGCCTCAGCTACTTAGTGAGGCTCTCTACAACTTAGTGAGACCCTGTTTCAAAATAAAGAATAAAAATAGGACTGGCGGTGTAGCTTGGAGGTAGAATGCCCCTGGGTTCAATCTCCAGTGACACACACACACACACACACACACACACACACACACACACACAAAAGTAATGACAGAAAATAATAGTAGCAAACAAAAATTCTATATGCAGTAAAACTATGCTTTAAAAGTTGAAGGTTAAAAAAAAAAAAAGTAATTCCCAAATAAAGACTGAGAAAATTCATTGCTAGCATACTTCCTCACAAGAAATACATTAGGAGGACCTTCAGGCTAAAAGGAAATGACACCAACTAGTAACTTTAACTCAAAGTAAGAAATGAAGACCAGTAAAAATGGTTAATAGATGAGTTAATATAAATGTGTCTCTTGAGCTGAGTGTGGTGGCGCACGCTTGTAATCCTAGTACTTGGGAGGCTGAGACAGGAGGATCGCGGGTTCACAGCCAGCCTCAGCAACTTAGGAAGTCCCTCCATGGCTTAGTGACACCCTGTTTCCAAATAAAAAATAGAGCCGAGATGTATCTCAGTGGTATAATGCCCCTAGGTTCAACCCCCAGTTCCAAAATAAATAAACAATAAATAAACAAACGTATGTCTCTCTTGGACTGGGGATGTAGCTCAGTGACAGTGTGCATGCCTGTCATGCACAAGGCTCTATATTTTGTCTCCAATACCTCGAAAAACTCTTAATATTTTCCTTCATTTCTTCTATTAACTTCTTTGAAAACACAGGATTGCATAAAGCAATAGCTGTAACAATGTATTGTTTGGTTTATAACCTATATAGATGTAGCATACATGACATTGCTAACAGAAAATAGGGGGAAAGGATGGTGGCATATTGGAGCAAAGTCTACATTTTACCAAAATTAAGTGAATAGTAATCTGAAATAGATTGTGATTAGTTAAGGCTCATATTACAATCCCTAGGCAAACCACTAAGAAAATAACCCTAAAATATAGTTTAAAATCAACAAAGGAAATAAATTGGTGCATTAAAAAACATTTAACAAAAAGAAGCCAGTCAAAAAACACAAGTGAAAGAGACAAGGTATGTATAGAAAAAATAGCAAAACAAGTGTAAATCCAACCACATCAGTCTTCACATTAAATGTGAATGGTCTAAATACCCCAGTCAAATATCAAAGATTCAGCCAGCTGTCATGGCGCATGCCTGTAATCCCAATGCTTGAAAGGCTGAGACAGAAGGATCACAGGTTTGAGGCCAGCCTCAGCAACTTAGGCCATCTGCAACCTAGCAAGATCCTGTTTCAAAACAAAAAACAAAAAAGAAAGAAAGATAAAATAGGGCTGGGAGTGTAGCTCAGAAGTATAATATTTCTGGGCTCAATCTCCAGTACCATAAAAAAAAAATCAACACAATCTCTATCAAAATCCAGCTGCCTTTTTTTCCCCCAGAAATTGACATGATCATCCTAAAATTCATACGGGAATGCAAGAAATCCAGGATAGACAAAAGAATTTTTTTTTTTTGCAGTACTGGGGATTGAACTCAGGGGCATTCTACCTCCGAGCTATACCCCCAGCCCTATTTTTTATTCTTTATTTTGAAACCGAGTCTCACTAAGTTGCGGAGTGCCTCACTAGGTAGCTGAGGCTGGCCGAGAACCTGGATCCTCCGGTTTCAGCCTCCCGAATGCTGGGATTACAAGCGTGCGCCACTACGCCCGGCTGACAAAACAATTTTTAAAAAGAAAAGGTTGGAGGATTCTTAAGTCCTGATTTTAAAACTTATCACGAAATGAAGACAGTGTGATACTGGCATTAGAGTAGATATATAGATAAATGGAGCAGAATTGAGAGTACAGAAAAAAAAATACTTAGATTTATGTTCAATTCATTTTCAACAAGGGTGTCAAGATAAGTTCATAGGAAAACAATGGGTTTCTCAACAAACAGTGCTAGGACTACTGGACAGCCAGGTACAAAAGAATGAAGTTGGACCCTAACTTCACACTATATACAAAAATCAATTCAAAACAGATCAAAGGCCTTAATGTAAGAGTTAAATCAGTTGGGGAAAAGCACAGGTGTAAATATTTGTGAAAAGGATTGAACTACAATTTCTCAGATATAACACTAAAAGAACAAGCAAGAAAAGAAAATTATTGGAATTCAGTTTGGGTTTGGGGGGGGATTGTTTTTGTTTTGTCTTATGGTACTGGAGATTGAACCCAGGGACATTCTACCTCCAAGCTACATCCCCAGCCCTTTTTATGTTTTTGTTTGGAAACTGGGTCTTGCTAGGTTGCTCAGAGTCTGTTTTTGAGGCTGGTCTTGAACCTGCAATCCTCCTGTCTCAGCCTCCCAAGTACTGGGATTACAAGCTTGCACCACCAAGCTGGGCTGGGAATTCACAGTTTTAAAGCATTTGTGCATCAAAGAACACTTTCAAAGAATTAAAAGAAAACCCACAGAATGGTAGAAAACATTTATAAATTATACATCTAATAAGGATCTAGGAGCCAGAATATATAAAGAACTCATATCAGCTGGGGGTGGTGGTGCACACCTGTAATCCCAGTACTTGGGAGACTGAGACAGGAGGATTGCAGGTTTGAGATCAGCCTCAGCAACTTAGTGAGACTCTCAGCAACTTAACGAGACCCTGTTTCAAAAAACAAAAAATAAAAAGGGCTGGGGGTGCCAGGTGTGGTGGCACAGTCCTGTAATCCCAGTAGTTGTAAGACTGAGACGGGAGTATTGCAAGTTTGTGGCCAGCCTCAGCAATTTAGTGAGGCTTTCTGATACTTAGTGAGAGCCTGTTTCAAAATAGAAAATAAAATAGGAGCTCAGAGGTAGAATGCCTCTGGGTTCAATCCCCAGCACCATAAAAAAAAAAAAAAACCCTTGTATATCTCAACAGTAAAAAGACAAATTATCTAATTTAAAAGTGAACATAGAAGCCAGGCGTGGTGGCGCGCGCTTGTAATCCCAGCATTTGGGAGGCTGAGACCGGAGGATCCGGGTTCGCGGCCAGCCTCAGCTACCTAGTGAGGTACTCCGCAACTTAGTGAGACTCGATTTCAAAATAAAGAATAAAAAATAGGGCTGGGGGTGTAGCTCGAGGGTAGAATGTCCCTGAGTTCAATCCCCAGTACCGCAAAAAAAAAAAAAAAAAAAAAAAAAAAAAAAAAAAAAAAAAAAAAAAAAAAAAAGTGAACATGGCGCAGGCTTGCAATCCCAGTACTTAGGAGGCTGAGAGAGGAGGATGTGGGTTTGCAGCCAGCCTCAGCTACTTAGTGAGGCTCCCTACAACTTAGTGAGACCCTATTTCAAAATAAAGAATAAAAATAGAACTGGGGGTGTAACTCAGAGGTAGAATGCCCCTGGGTCCAATACCCAGGACCACAAAAACAAACAAACAAACAAACAAACAAACAAATAAATAAATATGAACATGGTCTGGGGATGTAGCTTAGAGGTACAGCACTTGTCTAACATACATAAAGCTCTGGGTACAATCCCCAGTACTGAAAAAAAAAGTCTTGAATAGACATTTCTCCAAAGAAGATATGCAAATAGCTAATAAGTACATGAAAAGTTTCTTAACATCATTGGATCACTGGTCATTAGAGCAAGGTACATCAAAACCACAAGATACCCTAGAATGTCTATAAAAGAAAATTGCAAACAATAACAAGTGTTGTCAAGGATGTAGAGAAATGGGAACACTGGTACAATATAAGATGGTATAGTTGCTTTGGAAAACAGCAAACAATAAACATGGAGTTACCATATTGCCTAGCAATTCCATTTCTAGGTATACACTCAAGACAACTGAAAATATGTCTACCCAAAAACTGTCACACCGATGTTCATAGCACTATTATTCACAATATCTAAAAGATGGAAGCAACTCAAATGTCTGTAAACAAAATATGGTCTATCCCATACAATGGAGTAATATTCAGCTCTAAAATGAAATGAAGTAGTGATACATGCTACAAGATGGATGAACCCTGAAGACATTATGCTAAGGGTAAGAAGCCAGACACAACCATATGATATGATTCGATTTATTTGAAATATTGGAATAATCAAATCCACAGAGACAGACAGTAGATTAGTGGTCCCCAGGGGCTGGGGAAGGGTTGTGTGGTGCGGGGTTGCCAGTTGGAGTAATGAAAACATTCTGGAAATAGATTGTGGTGATGGTTGCAATCTTGTAAATATACTAAAAATCACTGAGGAGTACATTTTAAAATTGTGGATTTTGTAGTATGTGAATGATATCTCAATAAAAAACAAGTTATAAGTTTGAAAAGGATTTAAAAATATATAGCAAGCCAGGTGTGATGGCACAAACTTGTAATCCCAGTACTTGGGAGGCTGAGACAGGAGGATCGCAGGTTCATGGCCAGCCTTAGCTACTTGGTGAGGCCCTCCGATACTTAGTGAGACCTTGTTTCAAAATAAAGAATAAAAAATAGGGCTGGGGTCGGGCATGGTGGTGCACACTTGTAATCCCAGTACTTGGGAGGCTGAGACTGGAGGATCTGGGTTTGTGGCCAGCCTCAGCTACTTAGTGAGGCTTTCTGCAACTTAGACCCTATTTCAAAAATAAAGAATAAAAATTATGACCCAGGATGTAGCTCGGAGGTAGAATGCCCCTGGGTTCAATTCCCAGTGCTGCAAAAAATAAATAAATAAATAAAAATAGGGCTGGAGATGTAACTCAGAGGTAGAATGCCCCTGAGTTAAATCTCCAGTATTGCAAATAATAATAATAATAATAATAATAATAACAACAATAATAATAATACGTACAGCAACAAATGAAAGAACTAACTACAAGGAGAGGCAAAAGGCAGCTTGGCATCATGCGAGGCAAGATTTGCTTCCTGGTACAAGAACTATCAAAATCTCATCGATGTTTGAGGAAGGAGATCTAGAAAAATGGGTGTGAGGTTTTTATCAGAGCCAGGCATAGTGTCCCACATCTGTAATCCCAGGACTTGGGAGGCTGAAACAGAAGGATAGCAGGTTCGCAGCCAGCCTCAGCAATTTAGTGAGGCCCTCCACAACTTAGCAAGACCCTGTTTCCAAACAAAAAATAAAAAGGAGGACTGGGGGTATAACTTAGAGGTAGAATGCCTCGGGGTTCGATCCCTAGTACCACACACAAAACAAACAAACAAAAACAAAGATCAGATAGGATTGGAAAATACTGAAATTTGGGACAGGGACAAAAATCTTATCCTGTCACTGTCCTTCAGTGGCTTCCCAGTGCCCTCGTCAGAAAGTTCCCTTTCCAGGCTGATTCCTAGTTACTTCCTCTTACAACTCTCCTCAGTCAATCATAGGAGGTTCTTTGTTATTTCGCACTCACCCATCTGGGGTTGGGGGTGGAGAGAGGGATGCCTGGATAATGCCTAGGTTGGGTGGAGAGCATGGTTGCCATGTACCTAAAGGCGCCTACCAGGAAGGAATGTGCAGCTTACAGTGCCAAGTGAGCCACGACATGGGTGGAGGTCCTGGCTTGGCCACTCCATCTCCGACTTCTCTCCTGGGTTCCCTGACCACAGCCCTGATGCCCTCCCAACCCACCCCCACTCCGCCCCCATCCAACCCACCTCAATTGAGCGGCATCCTTCCAGTCCTGCTCCAGTGACCCTGGCCAAGCTTCCCTACAGCTCTTTTCTTGTTGCCCACATGGACCCAGACATGTCTCCTAGCCACCAGCCCTGCTCCACTTGCAGGCCATCCTTCCGGAACTCCAGAGGGATTATTGTAGGACCCAGATCCCACACCCCACCCCTACAGCCGTGGGAAGACCTCCCTGGTTCCCATGAGGGGGATGGGGAATTGAGGCACAGAGAATGGGAAAGGCATCACAGTCCACCTGCAAGGACCAAAATGAAATCTAGAGTGGGTTCCCCAGCCCAGAACTCTTACTCCTTCAGCATGCCGTTTGCATTCGCGAAGAGGGGATGGAAAGAACTCCCCCTTTTCCTCAGTTCCCCACATACCCTGATGTCCCAAGCAAGACCTACTTGCAGAGAGGCAGGAAGGAGGATGCAGTGGGAGCTTGTGGGTTCAAATGCTCACTGTTACAAGCTGTGTGACCTTGGCTCAGTTTCTCAGCCTCTCTAGGCCTGTTTTCCCACATGGAAAGTGGGGATGATGACAGCTACCTCATCCATAGGTGGGGTTCAATCAAATCCATATGAAGCTCTCCAAAACAGTGCCCAGCACACAGCAAGAGCTCAGTAAAGTCTCTGTTATCATCTTTTTTATTAAAAGAAGCTGTCCATAAATATTAGCTATAAAGCCAGATACAAATTTGCAAAGAGAAGGGTAAGGAATAAGTCATTTCTCTGCTCTTATGTCCCTCGGGGACCCCAAACTCACCATGTGCAAACCTAATCTCACCACCTTTCCCCAAAGCCAACCCAGTTGAACTCTTTTGGGCAAATGGTTCCCCTGTCCACCCAGAAACACATGGGCTACCCAATCCGACCTCCTCATTCCCCACCCCAAACCCATCACAAAGGATGGTCTACCCAAAATCCTAAAGAGCTCCTAGGACCACCTCCGCATGTCCCTGTCTGGTGTGGCATTACAGTTTGAACTTCCCTGGGACCTCTGCAACACATGGGTTTGCTCCAAGACACAGCATATGAGCCACCCTCTTCAGCCCAGATCTGGAGAGACAGCTTCCTCTTCGGACACCCACAAGGGTTCCCCCCTCAATTCTGGTGTGATACCCAGGAAGAACAGGCCACTCTGAGAGGTTAGACTCTGCAGCCATTTCAAAGAACCTGAGTTCTCCAGCCAGTTTAATCCCAGCACCTAAACCAAAATGGACAAGGATACTGTCTGGTTCAAACCCACTCAATGGCTCCCCCTTGCTCGGAGACTAATGTCCCAAATCCTTACCTGCCAGGCTTTGGCATGGCTCTTTATGCCAACCACTGGTCTCTGTGCCTCAGCTCCTGTTGTCCCCTGAGCCTGAGATGTTCTCAGCGCCCCAGCCCAGCCCCTTCTTCATCTCCCCACACTCCCCACAGGGAATGTACATTTTTCTGCCCAAGGGGACCACAACTCTCCGCTCACAGACCATTCTGTGACTGAAAGGTCTGGGAGGCATGAAGGAGGGAGCCCCCTCTCATCCCACTCTCAGAGGGTAGGACCTCTTTCCTGAGGGAGGACTTCTCCAGGGCAGGAGCCTCTGCCCCAGGCGCTGAAGGACCAGAGATGGCTAATGGCCATCTAAAGATGTGACTGTGACACCCTCTGCTGGCAGGATGCCAAATTGCACCCTGTGTCAAAGTGGCCTGAAATGGGGACCCAACTCCAGAAGACATCTGGTCCCACATCTAGCCTGAAAGAGCTGGCTTCTCTGAGCAAGTGCTGATTCTTTCTAGAAGGTTGGCTCTGGTGCTCAGGTTCAAGGCTCCTGGAGCAGCCATAAGGGTGCCTTTCCTGCTCAGATCATTCTTATTGTCCCAGTAAAATCACCGGCTGTACTAGAGGACTGCTCCCTGGAGAGGAGGCACCCAGTCTGGGTGCACAGTAGAGGCTCAACCAAAGAACAAGAAGGTGTTCCGTATGAAAGAGTGAAAAGTGGGAAGCCAGAGCAAGGACCAGGTGGGGGCTGAGGGGTGGCAGGACAGGTCATTGGAGGGGAGAAGGCCAAGCTGCTGCGACATGGCTGTGGTATCTGCAGGCTAAGGTCCCCCCTCCAGTGGCCCCATGTGGGTGGGTGACAGCAAGACTGTGGACAGGCGAGGCATAACCAGGCTCTGTGATCCAAAGCCTGAAGCACAGGATGGCCTGGGGGTGGTCACAGGGGTGGAGGAGAAAGCTGTACACCAGCCTCCAGACTTCTCCCCCTGGGCTTGGAAAGAGGGTGGCAGAATACTAGAGAGAAGAGGGGCTGGCTCTACTCTCGTACATCTGGAAGACAGGTGCCGTCACTGCTCTCCTTGATAGAAGCCCTGAACCCCACCCTAGCCTTCACCCCCCGAGACCTAGGCCAGCCTTGGTTTGGGCTTCATGACCTCCCTTTGGTCCCAAACTTTGACAAGGAAAGGAATATTCTATAACACATACCCAATTAGGCTACAGGTCACTGTGCTCACATGAGAGGAAGGAGGACAGCAAGGAAAAGGGGTTTCAGAGCAGAGGGGGAAGAGGTGGCCTGCTAGCTCAGAACTCTGGCTGGGGCCAAGGAATAGACCTGGGAATCTTCCCCTGATGGGTCCAGCAGGGCAGGGGATGGGAGGAGCTGGGGGGCCACTAAACCAGAGGATGGGCCACAGATGTCCACACCAGAAGCCACAACCCGCCCACCACTGTCTTGGGCTCCAGCTGCCAGTCCTGGTCCACCAAGGCCTGGAGTTCATACTTCCAAAGCCCCAGCACCCTCTACTGGCTGAAGGGCACCCCTTCACCCTCTGACATGAGGGTTCCTTGCACAATGGAAGGGAAAGGAAGGGAGGGGAGGTGGCAGAAAGCAGCAGATGCCTTCCTGGCCCAGAGCATTTGCCTGGTAGGAAACTGTGGAATAGCAGCACTGTTCCTCGTGAGGTGGGGGGCAGGGTTCAGCCTCCCACCAGCACCCCCTGCTGGCTGCCCTGTAGGCCTCAGCTGCCTCCATTTTCTCCCAGAGACCCAGGGCCACCTGCAGTCACACCTCTATGGTAGCAGAGCTGACAGCCAGGTGGCCTCTTGGTGGCGCTTTGGGATACAGGAACAGGAAGTTCTTGGACAATCTGGAGCTGAAGTTAAGGTGGCAGGACCTACCTCCCTCCCAGGACCCCCAACCCCACGCTCACCCCACCTCCAGCTCACCGCCAGCCCATTGCTCTGTCTGTCTTTATTGATTTGGGGGAAACAAGGAGGCTGGAGAGTCACAACACAAGCATGAGCACTCACAGTCAGCAAAGCACAGAACAGCCGTAGGGACAGCCCTGGGGCCACCTGCAATGCCTCCTCCACTTCTAGAGGGGGTGGTAACAAGAAGGGGTGCCCCACCCCTGCCCCTGCACCATGCGCCACACCCACACATCTCACACTGTCCAGCAGAGGCCAGCCCCAGGTTACGAGGGGTGAGCAGAGGGGACCTAAAGCGCCCGAGGGAAGGAAGTCTGGGGGTCAGTCCACTTGGCCTTCGAATCTGCCTGGGGTGGAGGGTAGAGGAAGAGGCAGAGGGAAGGGGCAGTCAGGGGCCACTGGCCAGCCTCCCATGCCCCCTGCCTCACTCAAGTCTCAGAGTCAGTCTCTCTTGCTCGCTCGCTTTCTCTGTGTATGTGTGTGGGGGGGGGGGGTACTGAAGTGTTCTATCTCCAAGGTAGAGACCCAGCCCCTTTTTTATTTTTTGTTTTTTTAAACAGGGTCTTGCTAGGTTGCTGAGCGTCTTGGTAAATTGCTGAGGCTAGTCTTAAACCTGTGATCCTCCTGTCTCAGGCTCCCAAGTACTGGGATAATAGGCATGCACCACCATGCCCAGCAAGCCTTTGGTTTCATAGGAGCTCAGGAGCAGTGTCTGTCCCTGTGCTGGCCCTCTGTCCTTTGGCTTCTCCTGAAAGCCGGGTTCCTCCTTTGCCTATGCCCTCAGCCCTCTGGGGCCAAGGAGTGGCCATGGAGCTGTTCCTTTGTTGGGCCCAGGAGAGGCTCCGGGCCCAGTGCGGCAGGACTCTGCAGCCTAGCCTGTCCAGAATGGGGGCAAGAGGGGCTGGGGCCACATGGAACCCTGCTACCCTCTAAGCTTACCAAGGATCCAGCTCCCAAGGGGGTGCAGGGCCCACACACACACCTGGTTGTCACCACTTGGGGGGCTGGCCAGTCTGGAGGCCTGGGTGGCTGTGACGGGTCATAACCTGGCGAGAGGCCTCCTCGCCCTCTGGACTCTGCCCCAGCTTACGGATGTGGCGCAGGAAGGAGGTGGCATTGAATGCTCGCTGTGGAAAGAGGAGGAGTCAGGCCATGTCCAAGCCCCTGCCCCAAGATGGCAAGGACCATAGTGACCCTGGGGCAGCAAGGGGATGGAGTCTCTCTCCACGCTGACCTTCCAGTGGGTCCGGGCAAAATTCTTCTGTATCTGCTCGCTAACTGAGCCCAGAATGTCCTTGTCCAAAGCGGCATCCCCAGAGATCCTGGGGGAAAACTTAGGGTCAATGATGTGTGGGGTGTCTCTCTGGCTCTGGGATGGCTGGCCAGAGGTCCCGCTCACCAAAGATGCTGTAACGCTTGTTGGCAGGTGAACCTCTTCTGGGGGTCTCGCTCCAGAAGGTGCCGGATGAAGTCTTTGGCTGGAGCAGGGGGGCCGGGTCAGCTACCCTGTCCCCGCTGCCCCTGGTCACTCCCAAGCAGGGGTGCCAGGTGCCAGGTGCCAGCTCACCTGATTCTGAGATGTCATCCCAGAAGGGAGAGTCAAACTCGTAGCTGGCCCTCAGTATCTGGCTGAAGAGTTCAGGGTCGCTCTCATCGTAGAAGGGAGGGTACCCACACAGCCTGGCACCCACAGATGAATCACCTGGCTGTCCACCCCTCCCCAACCCAGCAGGGGGCAGGCAGGCAGTAGTCGAGCCTTCCCATCGGTCACTCACAAGATGTAGGAGATGACACCCAGGGCCCACACATCTACGGCCTTCCCATAGGGTTTCTGCTCCAAGAGCTCTGGGGCTGAGGACCAGAAACAGACAGGCCTATGTGCACGTGCACCTGCATGCCATGCGGTTCAATGCCACTAGCTCCGCCCACTCAGCCCCAGGCAGGGCCCACCTGTGGGCAACAGCCACCCCAGCCCCCAGTGAGCCTCAGAGTGCCCTCCCTCTCTTACCCACATATCCTGGGGTCCCACAGGCAGTGCCTAACATGTTGCCAGCCTGGATTTTAGATAGGCCAAAGTCAGAGACCATGATCTTGGAGTCCTCAAAGGGAGTGGCATAGAGGAGGTTTTCAGGCTGTGGGGAAGGGTCAAGTCAGTCCTGGCGTGGCCTCCACACTCTCAAGTTCCCCAGATCCTTCCCTTTCTGGGAAAGGCCCCAGCCAGGCACCTTGAGGTCCCTGTGCACAATGCCCAGACTGTGCAGGTAAGAAACAGCGCCGAGGACCTGCCCCACCAGGTGGCTGGCATCTTTCTCTGTGTAGGAGCCTCGTTCCATGATGCGGTCAAACAGCTCACCACCTGTCACCCTGGAGGAGTTAGGAGTTCAGGCAAGCCAGGGTCCTCTGCCCAGGCTTCAGCTGCCCCCCCCCTCCCATTACCGGCCCTGCTCACAGCTCCATGGCCAGGTAGAGATGGGAAGGGCTCTCATGGACATCCTCCAGAGCCACAATGTTGGGGTGGCTGACCCTGCAACAGAAAGAAAAGGGCTCTCGTGGGCAACCACAGGCCTTGGCCACCGCAGCTCCCTACCTGAGCTCCCCATTCCCTACCATTGGCCACCCCTAACCTACCCAGGAAGGCAAAGGCCCTGCCCGCAGCTCAGGCCTTCCAAAGACATACAATTCTAAAGCCCACTTGGAAAGCACAGATCAGTATCGACCGTCTAATTTTGTTATCTGGGACATGCAGGTGCAGAGAGAAGAGAACAGCCCTGGGCAGGTTGGCAGTCAGGGGAGAGGGGGGTAAGGGCTCAGCTGCCCCTTAGCAGGGGGTTCTTACATCCCCACCGGCTCTTCCCAATGCCAAGGACAGGCAAGCGCACCTGCGAAGCACTGCGATCTCGTTTTCCACCAGAGCCTCCTTGCCCCGAAGCGCCTTCTTGGGGATGCACTTGAGGGCCACGAGGTGCGCGGAGCCCCGCTCCTGGGCCAGCACCACCTCCGAGAAGGCGCCCCTGCGGTGGAGCCAGAGGATGAGAACGGGAGGGGAGAGGTGCAAATCCGAGGGGGGGAGGGGCCCGGCTGAAGGAGACCAGGCCCGGTGACCCTAGCCACCCACCCGCAGCACACACTCGCGTGGACACACATTTGAACACCATCTCACACAGACACCCACACACCTCACGACTCATCCGCGCCCTCCCTCACGAGCACACATACATCCACACACCAGCTCCCACACCTCCCACACTCACAGGTTCTTGCACTCACACGTGCGCACGCGTGCACACACACAGCACCCGCGCACACTCACGAGCCGAGCTTCTCCCGGATCTCATAGACGCTGCTGATGTCCTCTGTCTGTTTCTTGAGCAGCAGCATGTCTGCAGGGGGCGGGAGGTGGAGGGACGCCCCTGGGACGCCAGGCAGTGCTTCAGCACCCTCGGCCACGGCCACGGAAGCTCTCATCCCGCCATCCCCGCCATCCCCGCTTCGGAACCCCGCTCCCCAGAGGCACGCCACTCCCTAGCCCAGGTCCATCCCGCCCCTCCCCCACGGCCCAGTTCCGCACTCCCAGAGGAATGCACCTCGGAGGCCGGCCGCCTACTGCGACTCCCCACCCCAGTGCTCCCCGCGCCCGGCACCCCGACGGCGACCGACACCGAGATGCCCCCTCTCTGCCTCCAAGCATCGGAGCCAGCACGCACGATCGGCCGTTTTCTAGAAGGCTCCGTGCACCCCCCACCCCGGCCCGCGGGCCCACCTCAATCCACAGGGCCCAGACCCCTCCCCCACCAGACCTGTCACCACGGCACAGCGCCTGCAGGCACCCGCCACCTAGGCCACCGACCCACCCGAATGCATCTGCAACCCCGCTCACAGCCACCTGTCACGACCGCGGCCACCCACGCGGCCGCCCAGCCGCAACCCTGCCTCAGTGCCTCCGAGTGGGGGGACTCAGCAGCGTGGGCCGCGCGCGCCCGCGGGCAGGGGGCGCGCTGGGCATGACAGGTGTGTGCGGGGGCGTGTGGGGGGCTGGGCTGCTAGCCTGGACCCTGTACGCCCCCGCCCCCGTGCCCCCCGCCCTGAGCAGCAGGTGCAGACCTGGAGCAGTTGCCGCAGCGTCGCTTCACGCAGTGGCCTCTGCGCGGAGCCCCCCGCCCGCGCCCCGTCGGCCCCGCCCCCTCCGCGCGCGCCCCCGCGGGCCGCTGGTAACTGAGCACGCGGTGGCCAAGCGCAGCCCTGGCGCTGCGGTGAGCCTTGTATGGCAATCCCAGGCCCTGGCCGCCACTGCTGGCCTCCTTGGTTACAGCTTGAAGGTTTGCAGCAGCTCTAGACTCCTCATGGACTGGGTGGGTGGCCCCAGGGCCTTTGCACCACCAGCTTCTTCTGTCCAGAAATTTCTTCATCGACTTGGTGACATGGTTCTCTCCCTTTGGAAAGGCCCTTAGACAGGCCACCCAGGCCATTTGGTCTACTGTAGTCTCTTTCCCTAGTTCCTTGTCCCTCCACTCTGCCCCGCTGGCCTGAGCCCCCATGGGCACTCAGTGGGCTTCAGTTTCCATTCTTTTGTGTGTGGGAGGGGGTACTGGGAATTGAACCCAGGGGCATTCTACCTCTGAGCTACATCCCCAACCCTATTTTTTATTCTTTATTTTGAAACAGGGTCTCACTAAGTTGTGGAGTGCCTCACGAAATAGCTAAAGCTGGCCATGAACCTGGGATCTTCGGGTCTCAACCTCCCAAATACTGAGATTACAAGTGAGCACCACCACACCTGGCTTCAGCTTCCATTCTTACCCTCTCTCCCCCATTGTCTTCTCCACCAACAGCCAGAGCTTTCCTTCCTTGAGCTCTTGTCACCCTCATCCTTTTTTTTTTTTTTTTTTTTTTTTTTTTTTTTTTTTTTTTGCGGTACTGGGGATTGAACTCAGGGGGCATTCTACCTCCGAGCTATACCCCCAGCCCTAGCCCTATTTTTTTATTCTTTATTTTGAAACCGAGTCTCACTAAGTTGCGGAGTGCCTCACTAGGTAGCTGAGGCTGGCCGCGAACCCGGATCCTCCGGTCTCAGCCTCCCGAATGCTGGGATTACAAGCGTGAGCCACCACGCCCGGCTTTCACCCTCATCCTTGCATGTCACTCCAAGCATGAGTCCCAGCCCTTCTTTCCCCTTCTCTCCCCTTTCCTCAGCCATACTACCTCCTAACTGGCCTTCAATAGGCCATGAGTGCACCTGCCCCCAGCCTTTACAGGCGATGTCCTTCCCCCAAATGTCTGCTGGTCTTGCCCCTCACATGCTGCCTCCTGAAAGGGTCTCCCCTGCCTCCGTCCCAGCCAGCCTGGAACCTGTCCCTGCCCTTCTTAGTCTGGACTACCTCACCGAAGCAGTGGGAGGGACAGCTAACCCTTCCTACCACAATGGGTGGATTTCCCCAGCACAGTTCTGGTGCCCCTTCTGGGGTCCATGTCCCACCAGGGATGGGGCTGACTGTCCTGACTGTAAAAGGAGCACAGCCTCTACCAAGTCATAGGGACAGGGGTGGCTTGCTGAATTCAGTCTTTCAGAGCAATCCAGGGATCCCTGGTATGACACAAAGTGTTCAACCGAGTCCATGGAACAAGATTTTTTTTTTTAAATAATGTTTCCAAACCTCACCTTGCATATGTACTCTGTCTGAAAATAAATCTGTGAAGGCCCCAGCTACCTCCTGGCCCAGCCTTCCCTATCTCCACTTCCTAGTTCACCATGGAAGGCTCCAGAAGCCCCAATCCCAGCAGTTCCTCTGAGCCAATGGGGCTCCTGGGGTTTATATCTAAAAAGGAAAAAAGAGGAACCAAAGTGACGATGAACCCCTTGTCCTGCAAATAATTATTCACCAGAATATCTGATATAACAATGCCACTGTGCTCAAGCCAGGAGAAGAAACATTATCAGAGCTCCACTCCATAGTCATAGGTTATAAAAAGAAATATACTTTGTTTTCTACAAATATATTTCACAAATATACCACATCTATTTGTATTTCCAAGAAATACAATCCTATAATACAGATAGCCATGTGGAAAGATGGCACAGATAAGGGACAGCAGATGAAAACTGGAGGCCAAAAGGAGAGGATACACTTTCACAGTTGGAGGGGACACAGCATCAATTCCTAAGGAGATTTCAATGGCCTCATGTAAAAATGATACTATACAGTAGGTGGTGTAGCGTGTACCTGCAATCCCAGCTACTGGGGAGACCAAGGCAGGAGGATTTCCTGGGCCCAGAAGTCTGAGGCCAGTCTGGGCTATGTGAGATTCCATTTTAAAAAATGAAGCCAGGCCTGGTGGCACACACCTATAATCCTAGTACTTGGGAGGCTGAGACAGGAGGATCCCAGGTTCGTGGCCAGTCTCAGCAACTTGATGAGGCCTTCCCCAACTTAGTGAGACCCTCTTTCCAAATAAAAAATAAAATAGGGCTGGAGTATAGCTCAGAGATTGAATGCCCCTGGGTTCAATCCCCAGTGCCATAAAAAATGTAAAAATTTGGAAATGACATTGCAGTCTTTGTTTTACATCGGTATTTATGATACACCAAAAAGTGCACTCTTTGTAACTGTGTATGGATTTGTTGAAATACTGTTGATGTCAACTTTTTTTTTTCCTTTGGTACTGGGGATTTGGTACAGGAGTATTCTACCTTTGAGCTACAACCCCAACTGTTTTGTTGTTGTTGTTGTTTTGTTTTGTTTTTGTTTTTGTTTTGTAAACAGTGTCTCCCTAAATTGCTGGGGCTGGTCTCAAATCTGAGATCCTCCTGTTACAGCCTGGCTAACAGTCATGGGCCACTGAATTTGGCTCAATGTCAACTTCAGAATGCTTGTGTGTGTTGAGTGGTGGTGGTGGTAAACAAAGAGCCTTGCAAAATCCTTTCAGAGAAAACCATACACAAAATGGGTCATAGACATAATGTAAAATTCCAAACTATAAAACTTCTAGAAGAAAACATAGAAACAGTCTGTTACTTTGGACTTGATGATGATTTCTTAGATACAGTATGGAAAACATGATCCATGGAAGAAATAATGAAGCTTGGGCAGTAGCACACACCTATAATTCCAGTACTAGGGAGACCCTGTTTCAAAATAAAGAATAAAAAATAGGACTGGGGGTGTAGCTCAGAGGTAGAATGCCCCTGTGTTCAAAACAGGGCCTCACCAAGTTGTGGAGGGCTTCACTAAGCAGCTGAGGCTGGCCGCGAATCCGGATCCTCCTGTCTCAGCCTCCCAAGTACTGGAATTACCAGCGTGTGCCACCATGCCCGGCTCAGTGACATCCTGTTTTTGTTTTTTGGGTTTTGTTTTTTTTTTTTTTTGCAGTACTGGGGATTGAACCCAGGGGAATTCTACCCCCGAGCTATACCCCCAGCCCTATTTTTTTATTCTTTATTTTGAAACTGAGTCTCACTAAATTGCAGAGTGCCTCACTAGGTAGCTGAGGCTGGCCGCAAACCCGGATCCTCCAGTCTCAGCCTCCCAAATGCTGGGATTACAAGCGTGCGCCACCACGCCCGGCTAGTGACGTCCTGTTTTAAAAATAAAAATTAAAAAGGGCTGGATGTGTAGGTCTGAAGTATAATTCCCCTGGGCTCAATCCCCAGTAGGAAAAAAAATGAAAATAATGATAATTGTATTGTTGCAAAATTTAAAATATGTATTCTGCAAAAAACACTATTAAGAGAATGAGAAGACAAGTTATAGACTGGAGGGAAATCTTTGCAAAGCACATATCTGATGAAGGACTGATAACTAGAATATACAAAGAGTTCTTAAAACTCAACAATAAGAAGACAAACAACCTGCCAGTCTGGTTGCGCATGCTTATAATCCCAGCACTTGGGAGGCTGCAACAGGGGGGTCACAGGTTCGAGGCCAGCCCCAGCAACTTAGTGAGGCCCTATTTAAAAAATAAAAAGAGCTGGGGGTGTAGCTCAGAGATAGAATTCCTCTGGGTTCAATCCCCAGTAGGAAAAAAAAGGAAATAATGATAAATTGTATTGCTGCAAAATTAAAAATATGTATTCTGCAATCAACACTATTAAGAGAATGAGAAGACAAGTTATAGGCTAGAAGCCAGGCGTGGTGGCACATGTTTGTAATCCCAGCATTCGGGAGGCTGAGACAGGGGGATCACAGGTTTCAAGATAGCCTCATCAACTTAGGCCCTGTTTCAAAAATAAAAAGGGCTGGGGGTGTAGCTCAGAGGTAAAATTCCCCTGGGTTCAACCCCTAGTAGAAAAAAAGGAAATAATGATAAATGGTATTGTTGCAAAATTTAAAATATGTATTCTGCAAGCCGGGCGTGGTGGTGCATGCTTATAATCCTAGCATTTGGGAGGCTGAGACCGGAGGATCCGGGTTCGCGGCCAGCCTCAGCTACCTAGTGAGGCACTCCACAACTTAGTGAGACCCTGTTTCAAAATAAAGAATAAAAAAAAATAGGACTGGGGCTGTAGTTCGGAGGTAGAATGCCCCCAGGTTCCATCCTACCACAAAGAAAAAAAAAAGAGAGACAGAAAGAGGAAGAGAGAGAGAGAAAGAGTGTGTGTGTGTGCGCGCGCGCTAGGGCATTCCGATATAAGTAAAAATTAGTGAATGAACAGAAAGTTTTCCCATGAGCAGTACAAGAAGGTATAAATTACCATTTGTCCACATTGCCTGGTAGGATATAGAGACAAAAGGATTCCAGAGTAGAAAGTTAGCACAGAACAGGCAGGTTCTGAACTTAAAGGAAAGTTGGGGTCCTACTTGCCATGCCCAAGGTTGCCCTGGGTTCGACCCCTTTGATGGTGATTGCTGATGTGGGAGCCAACTGGAATGAAGGGCACTCTTGTCCAGGGCCAGCAATGGAGAGTTTGACCTGTGGACCCTTTGGCTCTTGGGGAAGTCTCTCCTCCAGGAATCTGGCCTTTGCATAGCAGACAGGGTGCACAGGGTCCTTTGTGTCCTCCAGACATTTGCTTTACCAGTGTCCAGGCTTCCTACAGTGGCTGGCAGCTTCCTTGGGGAAGAGTCTCCCAGGGGAGTCAACCTGGAGTTGGCTGTCAGACCTTTAAAGCAGCCAATTGTTGGGCCTGCCTCTCCTTTATTCTTTTCCTCTATATTCTGGTCTTGGTTATAAAATACCAAGGAGACTGTTTTCATGTCTGAGGCAAATTGGGTGAGGAATTTATGGTTTAGAATTAATGCCCCTTTAGGAGAGTTGGGTCTCAGGGTGATGTATTTAACAAAAGCCTTTTGAGACCTCTCCAAAGGCTGTAAAATTTTTACTGAGGCCTTAGTCTGTGGTAGCCAGTTTGTTATAATATACAGGCTTACCTGGCTGTGCTATGTCTCTCAATACAAACCAGGTGATTTTCTGCCTAAATTCCCTCAGTGGTAGAATACCAATAGGTATCAGGTGGAGAAACTACAGCAGTCAAAGTTTAAAACTCTGTAATATACCACTCAGGATCATTTGTGAATTTTTCCAGATCCAATTTTACCTAAGATCCTACAAAGAAAAAGGGAGCTTTTACTCTAATAGGTTGGCCCCTTAGGTCTGCTATCTCCTATAGAAGATATATCTGAAAAATAGAGGAAAGTTCAGCATATAGTGGGAGAAGATACTCGTTAGACTTCAGCTGTGAGTTCCCTGGTAGAGGGAAAGAAGGCTTTGGTTCAGGGGTCTGGGTGCTAGTGGATGGATTCCTGGAGTAATTCCATTAGGGATTTTGTCTTATTCCCTGTGTTGGAGCCCAAAAGGAGAGATGAGAGGTTTAACAATACCATAATGAATCTAATTTACCAGTTTTGCAAAAGTCAAGGTTTTCTCTTAAGATCATAAGGCCTGGATGTATGGAACTAATGTCCATATTTTCTGATCTCACCAGAAAAGAACCAGCTAGAGTATGATGTTAAAATCAAGGCTCCCGCTGGGCATGGTACCACACACTTGTAATCCCAGTACTTGGGAGGCTGAGATAAGAGGATCAGTTTCAAAGCAAGCCTCGGCAATGTACTGAGGCTTTCAGAAACCTAATGAGACCCTGTTTCCAAATAATGAAATTAAATCAGGCTGGGAGCATAGCTTGGAGGTAGAATGCTTCTGGGTTCAATCCCCAGCACCAAAAAAAAAAAAAAAAAAAAAATCAAGGCTCCCATTTAAGGGTCATGCATCTTGATTATTTGGTTGGTACTGGGGCCAATATGCATTACAAAAGGACATGAACCTCTTTCCCATTTCTAGAATACATCCTGGAGGAGAATCTGGAGGTACCCTGGAGGTACCGTGTTCTGAGGAGAAGACTTTGGGACTTGAGACAGTGGATATCCTCTCCTTCTCTTAAGTATATAACTTTTTGCACCCAGGGCTCTCAAGGTGGCCCCTTTAGAGCCTGAAAATCAGGGATCCGGTGTACCAGCCGTCCTTGCCAGATCCCAAAAATCTGCTTGCCTAGTCTGCCCAAATCCCTGCCCTTTGCCATGGGAGGAGGCATAAATTTGTTAAACCTTTAATTTTCCCAAGAAGCATTTCTTTTTTTTTTTTTTTTTTTTTTTTTTTTTTTGCGGTACTGGGGATTGAACTCAGGGGCATTCTACCTCCGAGCTATACCCCCAGCCCTATTTTTTTATTCTTTATTTTGAAACCGAGTCTCACTAAGTTGCGGAGTGCCTCACTAGGTAGCTGAGGCTGGCCGCGAACCCGGATCCTCAGGTCTCAGCCTCCCGAATGCTGGGATTACAAGC
>PVLC010029678.1:0-20030 GCA_004027655.1 Graphiurus murinus
GAGGAGGAGGAGGAAGGAAGGAAGGAAGGAAGGAAGGAAGGAAGGAAGGACTAAAAATAAAAGAAGTACTATTAGGGAAAGGGAAAGAGACTGGGGTGGGGAAGAGAAGAGAGGGTATTGGAGATGGTGGATATGATCAAAGCACAATATATACATATATGGAAATGTCACAGTAAAACATTAATTTTTTAATCAATATGATTGAAAATAATTATAATTTTAAAACATAATCCTATAAAAGATGATAAGAAAAATAAAGTAATGTCAAAATTGTCACAAAGAAGACAAAAAATGAAGGGTTTTTAATACTTCATCTATTTATTTTTAAATAAATCATTATTCATCTAAGAAAAAGGATGTTTTGAAGGAAAGAAATATTTATCTAACTTTTGTTGCAGTATATTATTGTAATTGTTATATTTTATTATGCTTTTATTATTATTCTCTTATCATGTCTAATTTATAAACTAAAATTTATTATAGGTGTGTAAGTATAGGAAAACATATAGTATCTAGAGGGCGTGATACTATTTATGTTTCAGGTACCTACTAGGGATCTTGGAACACATTCCCCAAGGTTAAAGGAGGATGACTGCACTTGTAAAGTGAGAATGTTATAATGAATCTGATATTTCAAGTTTCTCAAAATTTCTTCAGGATAGGTACAATATTGATAGCCATTATAGAATGTTTTTTCTTTCTTTTACGTGCTTTTATTGGTGCATTATGGTCTCACATCATAATGTAAATCATGTTGACATTGACATACATGCACACAGCACTTCCCACCCCCCACCTCCCCATTTCCCCCTTCCCATACAGAGTACTGAGATTGTCATTGGTATTTTCACATATGTACACACAGTCAATGTTAGTATTTCCAATAATGAACCTCAGTCTTCCCTTTCCCCTCCTCTTCCCTTAGACTAGTTCCCTGGATCAACCAAACTTTCTCCTCCATTATCTGGAGTCCCTGTGGTATCCCAGTTACTCCCTAGCTTGCGCATATTAAAGAAAACATATGTCCCTTCACTTTCTGTGACTGGCTCATCTCACTAAACATTATATTCTCCAGGTCCTTCCATTTTATTGCAAATTACCTAATTTTGTTCTTCTTTATTGTTGAGTAGAATTCCATTGTGTGAATTTCCCATAGTTGTGTGATCCATTCATCTATTTATGGACACCTGGATTGGTTCCATAATTCGACTATTGTGAATTGTGCTGCTATGAACATGAGTATGCATATATTATTGTAGTTCTCTGCTTTCAACCTCTTTGGAAAGATACCCAGGAGTGGTAGAGCCAGATCATATGGTGGATCCATTCCCAGTTTTCTAAGGAATCTCCACACTGATCTCCATAGTGGCTGAACTAGTTTGCAATCCCACCAACAGTGTAGAAGAGTTCCAATTTCCCCACATCCTCCTCAACAATTATTGTTATTTGACTTCTTGATGGTTGCCATTCTGATTGGGTTAGATGGAATCTCAGTGTAGTTTTGATTTGCATCTTCCTAATTGCTAATGATGTTGAACATTTCTTCATGTATCTATTGGCCATTTGTATCTCTTCTTTTGTGAAGTGTCTATTCAATTCAGTTGCCTAGTCAAATAACTTCTAAACTGGGTTATTTGTCTTTCTAGTGTAAAATCTTTTAAGTTCTTTGTATATTCTATATATGAATCCTCTGTCAGAGGGATAGCTGGCAAAGATCTCCCATTCTGTAAGCTTTTTCTTTGGACTCTTGATGGTTTCCTTTGATGTGCAGAAACTTCTTAGTTTAATGTCATCCCATTTATTAATTCTCGTTTTAGTTTCCTGAGCTTTAGGGATCTTGCTGAGGAAGTTTCTACCTGTGCCTATCTGTTGGAATATTGAACCTATGCCCTCCTCTAGTAGCTTCTTTGTCTCTGGTCTAACTTCCAAGCCTCTGATCCATCTTGAATTGACTCATGTGCATGAGAGAGGTATGGATTTAATTCCATTTTTTTATAAGTGGAAAACCAGCTTTCCCAACACCATTTGTTGAAAAGACTATCTTTTCTCCAGTGCATGTCTTTGCCCCCTTTGTTGAAGATCAATTGGCTATAAGCATGTGGATTTGTTTCTGTATCTTCTATTCTGTTCCTCTGGTCTATGTGCCTGTTTTTGTGCCAATACTATGTTGTTTTAACTATTATAGCTCTATATTATAATTTGAAGTCAGGAGTTGTGATACCTCCTGCATAGTTCTTATTGCTTAGAACTTCTTTGGGTCTTTTGTTTCTCCATATAAAATTTATGACTGAATTTTCTATATCTTTGAAGAATGACATTGGTATTTTGATAGAGATTGCATTAATTCTGTAGATCAAGATCACTTTTGATAGAATGGCCATTTTGATAATATTTATTCTGCCTATCCAAAAGCAAGAGAGAACTTTCCATCTTCCAAGATCTTCTTCAAATTTTTTTCTTTAGTGTTTTATAATTTTCATGGTAGAAGTCTTTTACCTCTTTGGTTAGGTTTATCCCTAGGTATTTTATTAGTTTTGAGGTTATTGTAAATGGAATTGTTTTCTGTATTTCTTTCTCCATGGATACATGGTTGGCATATAGAAAAGCTACTGATTTTTTTAGATTGATTTTGTAACCTGCTACTTTGCTGAACTTGAACTTGTTAATTAGCTCTAGTAGTCTTTTGAGGTTTTTTTTTTTTTGGGGGGTCTTCTAAATGTAGTATCATGTCATCTGCAAATAAAGATACTTTTAATTCTTCTTTTCCTATTTGAATTCCTTTGATATCCTTCTCTTGTATTATTGCTCTGGCAAGAGTCTTGAGGACTATATTTAAAAGGAGTGATGATAGTGGGCATCCTTGCCTTGTTCCTCTCCATTCAATATGATGTTGGCTTTGGGTTTATTGTATATTGCCTTAATGATGTTGAGATATGTTCCTTCTATTCTGATTTTCTGCAATGTTTTTAACATGAATGGATGTTGGATTTTGACAAATGCTTTTTCAGCATCTATTGATATGACCATGTGATTTTTGTTCTTAGTTCTATTTATGTGACAAATAACATGTATTGATTTGCATATGTTGAACCAGCCTTGTTTTCCTGGTATTAAACCAACTTGCTCATGGTGTACAATTTCCATGATGTGGTTTTGAATGCCCATGGTTAGTATTGGTTTAGAATTTTTGTATCTATGTTCATCAATGATAGTGGTCTGTAACTTTCTTTTCTTGAGGTATCTTTATTTGGTTTGAGTATTATTTCCTGACTTCTGCTGGCTTTGGGGTTGAACTGTTCCTGTTTTTCTAGGTCCTTGAGGTGTGTCATTAGGTTGTTTATTTGGTGACTTTCTGTTTTTCTTATATGGGCACTTAGTGCTATAAGTTTTCCTCTTTACACTGTCGTGTGTCTATTTTCATTTAATTCCAGGAATTTTTTGTTTCTCCCCTTATTTCTCTTTTGATTCATTCCTCATTTGAGAGTGCATCATTCAGTCTCCATGTACTTATGTAATTTCTTTTGGTCTTCCGGTTTTTGATTTCTACTTTCATTCCATTGTGATCTGAAAAGATGCAAGGAATTATATTGCAACTTTTGACTTTGCTAGTACTTTCTTTTGGCACAGGATGTGGTCTATTTGGAGAATGTTCCATGAGCAACTGAGGAGAATGTGGAATCATCTGTTGCTGGTTGAGATATTCTGTATATATCTATTAGGTCCATTTAGTTTATGGTGTTCTTTGGGTTTGAAAAGTCTTTACTCATCTTTTGTCTGGCAAACCAAACTAGTGGTGTGAGTAGTTTGATGAAGTCTCCTAATACTATTGTATTTGGGTCTATTTGAGACCTGATGTCCTGAAGAGTTTGTTTTGCAAATGTGGAAACACCCACATTTGGGGCATAAATGCTTAATACCATTATATCTTTTTGCTGGTTGTTCCTTTTATTAATAAGAAGTGTCTCTTCTGGTATGTTTTAGCTAAAAGTCTGTTTTGTTGGATATGAACATTGCTACCCCTGCCTGTTTTCGGTTTCCATTTGTATGGTACATCTTTTTCCATCCTTTCACATTTAGTACATGGATATCTTTGGCTATAAGGTGAGTTTCTTGCAAGCAGAATATAGTTGGATTATGTTTTTTAATCCACATTGCCGGTCTATGCCTTTTAATTGGGGAATTAAGATCTTTGATATTCGATGTTGTTACTGAAATGTGATTTTTGCTTCCTGTCATTTTGTGTTCTATATTCTGTTTGATGTGTTATTTCTCCTTTGCTTAGTTGCCCACTAAGCAAAGAAGAGTTTGCCTCTTCTCTGGTTCTGGAATTTGCTTTGTTTTTTCTTCTTTGTGATTCATTTCTTTAAGTATTTTCTCCAGTGCTGGCTTGGTAGTCATGAATTTTTTAAGATTATACTTATCTTGGAACCTTTTATTTCTCCATCATTTTTGAATGATATCTTTGCAGTATAAAGCAATCTTGGTTGGAAGTTGTTTTCTTCTAGGATCTAGAGTACTTCAAAGCAGTCCCTCTTGGGATTCATAACTTGGGTTGTGAAGTCTGGAGTGATTTTT
Organism: Graphiurus murinus; assembly: GCA_004027655.1. Classification (NCBI taxonomy): domain Eukaryota; kingdom Metazoa; phylum Chordata; class Mammalia; order Rodentia; family Gliridae; genus Graphiurus; species Graphiurus murinus. The sequence goes on from PVLC010029678.1 coordinate 4,576, forward strand.
ATTATTTTGCCCCTGAATGTCACTCATTGTTTTATTCTTACTGTTCTTAAGATTCTTTCCTTGGCCTCTATGTTAGTAATTTTGATTATTATGTGGCATGGGAACGTCCTTCTTTGATCTTGTCTTAACAGTGTTCTGTATTTCTCCTGCACATGGATGTCTAAGTCTTTTTCTATGTTTGGAAAATTCTATGAAATTATTTCTCTAAAGAGGTTTCTAATACCATTGACCTTTGCTTTTAGACCTTCAGAAGATGCCATTTATCTGTAAATTAGACATTTTTATTGTCTCATATTTGTTGGATATTTGTTTTTGTAATATCCTCTATATACTATTGAATGTGCTTTTGGTTTTGAATGAACTGTCTTCCAGAGTGATACCCTGTTTTCCATGTGGTCTAAACTTCCAGAATTGGTTTCTACTGCTGTCTTCAATTCATTTATTGACTCCTTCATTTCATTCAAAGCTTCTTTCTGATTCTTTCTTAAAGCCTTAAAGCCTCAATTTTCTCCTTCATTTCCTGTACACTTTCTTTGAGGCCTTTCATCATATTGAAGATCAAAATTTGAAATTCTTCTTGCAATTCTTCAGCTCAGTATTGGTGATCTCCCTTGTTGTTGAGTTGTGGAAATGTATTATTTCTGCACTATTCCTTGTTCTCATATTTTCAGAGTTCTTAGGTTTGTGTTTCTGTTGTCCTGGTATCCTCTTCCTTTTTGTGTGTGAATCCTTTGTTTATTTGTTATCCCTTTATAATAAGGTCTATGCTTTTTAACTTTCTTTTTTTGTTGTTGTTGAGTTTTTCTCTGCTTTTCTTCAGAAGTTGTTGGCTTCTTTGCTGGGGGTTTCTGGAGGCCACAGTACCAGCAGTCCTGGCACAGTTAGGCAAGATCAGAATGTGTTTTCTGAAAAGGTTTGTGGCCAAAGAATTTGAAGACTCATTTTAAAATATATTTTTAAATTTGTTATTCCTCTCTTACCTGCCAGATTTATCTTTAGGAGTTTCTTAGTTTGGGCTCCTGCAAAAGAGTATCATAAACTGACTGGCTTCAGTGACAAGCCTATATATCTCACAGTTCTGGAGGCTGGAAGTCTGAAATCAATGTGCCTGCCAATCTGCTGTCTGTGAAGTGGGGAGGATGGGGAAATTTCTTCCTCTGGTTTGCAGGTGGCTGCCTTCTTAGTATGTCCTCATATGGGAAAGAGGGGTGGATCTTGTGTCTCTTCCCTTTTTTATAAGGGTGTCTATCCCATCATGAAGGCCTCATTGTATGACTTAATCTAATCCTAATTACCTCCCAAAGACCCACCCCCAAATAATCTCACACTGGAGAGTAGTTTCAGCATATGAGTTTCAATGAAACACATTCATTCCACAGCATGGGACTTACTTCTCATTTGATTCAAATTGAACCTCTTCACAAAACATTAGGATAAATAACTCTAACTGAATACAGAGATGTCATTCTATAATATTAACTATATATCTGAACATGCTATGAGGTTTCTCCCTAAAATTTCCCTTCAAGGATGAGGGATTTGCCTTGAAAATTCTCTCACATTATGAGAAACTTTCTAACTTACTTTATATTGAGAAATTTAATCACTTAAACCAAACTTCTAAATTCTTACCCATTACATCATCTTTTTCAACCACTGTAGAAGTCTGAGAGGTATTATCTCTTGTTTTTCATTCCAGTAAATGGTTTGGTTGGAATTTGTTTGTATACACCAAATTCACAAGACCAAAAGCTAGACAAGTATGTCTATGATTTCACCACTGATAAGGGTGCCATTTGAAATCATTTTTCCTTGAAACCTTTTTGGCAATAAATAGAAATGGATAATTCTCAGTATTTAATACTTTCACCAAACTTTTTGAGTTACTATTAAGCTAAAGAAGCATTTGTTCAGACTTAGATAATTTCAAGGCTTAATTCTTTTCCACTTATTCATTCAGTATACATTTATTGAGTGTCTACCATGTGTCATTACATGCTTTGTTCTAAGCTCTGGGAATAGAATAGTGACAGAAATCATCCTCATATATTTTGATAGGGAGAGGGACTATTATAAATATAATAAATAAGCAAGTAAAGTTTAGTGTATGATGAGTGATAAGTAAGAAATTAGGAAAATATATGAAATGACAGAGAAAGCTATTGAAAATATTATCTTTGAATAAATCTAAACTTTGTTAACTATTGTGTGATTTCTTGAATTTTGGGTTGAACCCTCTTCCTCATGACAGAGAACAATTGTCTTTCTAGTAGAATATTTTGGGTTGTAAAAATAAAAACATGATTTGTAAGTATTGAACAAAAATTTTGAAAAATATATATCCTTTGAAAATGTCTACATTCAAGTTAGCCAAGAAATTTTTATGGTAATCTTATTGAGAAAACAGAGACTGCTATTTACTCAAAGACATAAGATAAGTAACAAATAGTAAATCTATTTGGCATGCTATAGACATGCCAGCCTTCTAGAAAACATTGTGGATTCCTTCTCCAAATTTTTAATTATCAAAGAGAAAGTTTTGTGGCATTATTTGATTATTTCATTACTTTGTGAATACCCTTATGCTTCATGAGTGTTCCGTTAGTTTTGTTAAAATGCCTATGTTTTTATCTGGTCAGCACATTCTTTGGTGAAGAGCTGAGAAATATGTTCTCAGAAATAATCATTTTAGCTATTCCACAATTGACCAATATAGTCTTTTATTTACTATATGGGTTATGTTTTTGGTGTTACTTAGGGTTTCCACTGCCTTGGACCTTCTGCAATAGCCACAATAATAATAGTTTGTGATTTCACAGCAGAAAAATCACTGCCAGTCTTTACTTATGGTCCTGTTGCAATTTTGTGTGATATGGCTCATTCTATTGCATCAACCATAAGGGTTACAACACTCATTGTAACTCATTGGACATTTGGAGCCACTAGGTCACTTAGTGGGCATTTACTGGGAATTACATTGGTATTTTTGATTAAATGTGGCCCATGTGAATTCTTAGGGATACCCTGACCTAATGGATTTCAAGCAAGCTCTTTGCCATTTTTCTCTTCCCATCTTTATTGCTGTCATAGTACTGCACATTAAAAGAACACTAACACCATCAAAAATGTTAAAAAGCCTATTTTCACCTGATACCTGGGGAGGTCTACTTTTTGAAAGAAAAATTTCTATATTTTAATGTATATTTAATTTTTAGAAATACCTAAAATCTAGAAAGAGTAATTTCTTGATAGAAATATAAAATTTAATTTCATAGCCCAAATAGATCAGATTCAGGATCCCATAGACCAAGGAAAGTAGTAAGTACAGTTATGGGGTGGTAGCACATTAAAATGTCAAGATATTCAATGTATTATAAAACATATAAGAACATATGGAACTCTGCGTTTTTCTTTAAATATGATGAGTTGGCATGAGGAGGTGTTGTGCTCCCTTGGTCTTGCGGCTTTACATCTAGGGTGGGGGTCAAAGAACTTGCCTACAATTTCAGGCTGATTCAAAACCAGAACCAAGCCCTCCTTGTAATTATGTTTTCCTGTAATAGCTCAAAAACTCTGCTCTATGTTAAAATTCATACTTTATTAAGATAAATGGGCAGTGCTTTAGCTTCTGGTGGTACTACTGTAGTAAACAGTGAGAAACCACAACCCAGGGGAGGCTAGAGTTGGTCTTTGTGGTGGAAGAAGTGTTGACCACCATGAGAGAAGTTTTCTATGGATTTTGGATGTTTAAAATTGGAAGTTGATACTATTCAAGATGAGAGACGATCCTCACAAAAGGATAATTTATTTGAGAAAAGTCAAACCTAAAGTACCACAAAGAAGACAGCAGAGTATATAGAATGAGGCATTAGATGTCTACCTTCAGGCTGATGCTTCTTTACTTAGGCACTTCACTCCATTTCTCTCTCCTCTGAGAGAATATAAGAGCATTCAAAGCTTCTCTAGTTTTTCCTAAACAATGTCTAATATCTAAATTTACTAGTCATACTAAAAAAGAAGACCAAGAGAAAGATTAAAGAATGGAATCAGACTCGTATGTGATCCAGATATTATAATTATCAGATATAGACTTAAGCCAACTATTATTAATATATTCAAAAAATATAAAGAATCTTATAAGAAGATAAAAGTCTATTAAAATGAAGTGAATGGAAACTTAAGAACTAAAAATATAATAACTGAAATCAAATCTCAGTAGATAGGTTTAGCAACAGAATGGACATAACTAAAGAGAATATTAGTGAAAAGAAATATTGGTTAGTAAGCATCTAAACTGAAATGTAATGAGAGAAAAACGAATAGACCGCAAAAAAGAATAAGGGATATATGAGATCGAGAAAAATTCCTTATATGTGTATAATTGAAGTCTTGAAAGGAGAGAGGAAAAGCACAAGCAATACTTGAAAATGTCTGATAAATTTCTAAGACTGACAAAGACATAAGGCCTCATATTTAAAAAATCAACAGGAAGTCGGGCACGTAGCCAGTCTCAGCTACTTAGTGAGGGCCCTCCGCAACTTAGTGAGACCCTGTTTCAAAATAAAGAATAAAAAATAGGGCTGGGGATGTAGCTCGGAGGTAGAATGCCACTGGGTTTAATCCCCAGTACTGCAAAAAGAAAAAAAAAAAAAAAAACAGGAAATGAAATCAGTAAGTCAAAAAGTAGTATGTAATCCCATATTCTAGCACTATTCAAAATAGCTAAGAAATGAGCCATGTACAGTGGCATACACTTGTAATCCCAGATACTTTGGAGGCTAAGTTCAAGGCCAACCTGGGTGACTTAGAAAGACTGCATCTCAAAATTTAAAAATGCATTTTTAAAAAATGGCTAGGCAAGCAGTTTAGTAATAGGGCATTTGCATAGCATGAGTGACATCCTGGATATTCAATCCCCAGTACTGCAAATAGTCAATGAATAGAATCAACCTAAGTGTTCATCAACTAATGAATGGATTATATATATATATTCTGTTGTGTATATGGCACATATACACAACAGAATACTACTCAGCCATAAAAAGAATAAAATCTTTTTATGGGTGCAGTGACATGGGTGAAACTGGAGGGATTTACGTTAAGTCAAATTAGCTAGACACAGAAAGACAAGTATCACATGATTTCATTCATACGTGAAATTAAAAAAAAAAAATTGATGTCAGCGGGGTATGGTGGTGCATGCTTCTAATCCCAGTACTTGGGAGGCTGAGACCAGAGGATCCGGATTTGCCACCAGCCTCAGCTATTTAATGAGGCTCTCCAGAACTTAGTGAGACCCTGTTTCAAAAATAAAGAATAAAAAATAGGACTGGGGGTATAACTCAGAGATAAAATGCCCCTCCTGGGTTCAATACCCAGTACCGCAAAAAAGAGAGACAGACACACACAGAGAGAGAGAATATCCTTGAGTTCAATCCCCAGTAACACAACAAATAATAATAGTAATAATAATAATAATAATAATAATAATAATAATAATAATAAAATTGATGTCATAGTAGTTGAAATAGAATAGTAGTTACTAGAGGCCTAGGATAATAGAGGGGAAGGAGAAATGGGGAGACATTGATCAATGGGTACTAAGTTAAAGTTACATAGAAAGAAGCTCTAATGTTCTATTGCTTGCACAGTAGGATGACTATAGTTAACAGTTTTGTGCTGTGTAATTGAATACAAGACCAGGAATATACCTCAGTGGTAGAGCTCTTGCCTCACATGTGCAAGGCCCTGATTTCAATATCTAGCACCTCAAAAAATTAAATATGTATACATAATGAACTTATAGATGAGAAGAACAGAATAATAAAATAGCTAGGTATGGCAGTGCATGCTCCTAAACCCAGTACTTGGAAGGCTGAAACAGAAGGATCACAGATTCATGGCCAGCCTCAGTAACTTTGAGGCCCTCCAAAACTTAGTGAGACCTTGTTTCAAAATAAAAGAGTAATATAAGGCTGAGGGTTAATCAAAGGTAGGGTGCTCCTGGGTGCATCTCCAGTAACACACACACACACACACACACACACACACACACACACACACACACACAAACACACAAACAACAAAACTAGATTAATCCAGGAGAGGCAAGAAAAAAGATAGAAGGAAGTTATAACAAGTAGGACAAATAAAAACAGTGTAGGAATAGTCATAAACCCAATACATTGGTAAGTATTTTAATTGAAAAAAATTTCAGACTGTATAAGAACTTTTCTCTTAATCACCAAATCAATGACAATTAAGTGTTTGGGTTTTTTCTGAAATAAAAGTTGTACATCTTTCCCTTGAATATTATAAAATGTTCAAAGTCTCTATCATCAAAATTGGTTGCAAAAATACACAAAATAAAATTTTACAAATATCTTTAAAAAGATCTTTGCACATATATAACCTGCCAAATACTATTATCAGTGCATGAATATGTGATTTTAATTGGGCCTGTTTATCACTTACAAGGCATTCATTCTATTGGATTCCTATCTTGATATCTGCCTTTGGCATGGCATTACATCACAGATTAGTCTCTTCCTATTGGAGGTTGGGTGAGAGCTCCTCAAGTTCATTAATTAAGTCAATTGTTCTTTTTCACATTAAATGAGTTTTCAAACATGAAATTTTCCCTACTTTCGTTGAGGCTTGGAAAACACTGCTAGAATTGTAGTTCGACCTTCGGAAGTATATGTGTGTGAGAATGGAGAGCTTGCTTCTTGTTTTAATTTCCTGTAAGATGGAAAATGTTTTCTCTTGTTTAAAAAACTTCAAGTGTAACACAGAAAAATAATTTGTTTACCCTAAGAACTTCCTTTTTTTAAGTGGCCAGTTCTTACTGATAGAATCTAATTGGAATCTTATATTAAATGTAGTAAAGTACAGTACTAAAATCAATTTTTGTATTTATTTTATCTACCACACAGTTTACTGGATAACTCTATAAAACCTATTTCCTACATGTTATTTGTAATAGTTAATTTTCATAGTTCTATAGTCCTTTAGAGTTAGCCTCCACTGACTTCTGGTTTGGAATTTTTTTTTTTATTGTAGTACTGGGTATTGATCCCAGGGGCATTCTACCACCAAGCTATATCTCCAGCCCTTCTTTATTTTTTGTTTAAAAATAATATTTTTCTAAGTTGCCAAGATTCTTGATACATTGCTGACTCTGGCCTCAAACTTGGGATCCTTCCATCTTAGCCTGTCCCAACATACCCAGCTTGAAATTTTTATTAAGGATTTTGATAATGAAAATGAACTGGAAAATATTATTCTTGTCATTTAAAATATTTAATTACTAATTTTAATACTTCATTGAATTATTCAAAAATTTAGAAATTGTTAGCATAACCATTCATACATCTTTTTTATAATAATTGGTGCATTGTAATCATACATCTTTTTTAGGTACAAGCTGATAAAGGCATATATGCACACATTTCTCATTTAACCCCTTCCCCAATTCCCAACCCACTCCCTCACCCTCCCTCCTTCTCAAGTTCAGTTTAGTGATTGACTTTGATATATTTGTGAAAGTACATCATGTGCATTTGGGGTTCTCCCCCTACCCCCCATCCCGTCTATCCCCTTCAGTTAAGTCAACTTCTTTGCTTATCGAGGGTTTCTCCTTTTTCATCTGGAGACCCTCTGATGTTCCATCTTCTCCCTAGAATCCACATATTAGGGAGAACACATGCTTTTTTACTCTTTGTGACTGGCTAATCTCACTTAACATAATGTTTTCCAGTTGCATCCATTTCCTTGCAAAGAACATGATTTTGTTCTTCTTTATGGCTGAGTAAAATTCCATTGTGTACATATCCCATAGTTTTGTAATCCATTCATCTGTCAATGGACATCTTGACTGCTTCCATAGTTTGGCAATTGTGAATTGTGCAGCTATAAGCATAATGTGGTCTTAATGAAAATATTGTCTGTGGGCCTATTGTATATTGCCTCTATGATTTTGAGGTATGTTCCTTCTATTCCGATTCTCTGAAGTGCTTTAGCATGAATGGGTGTTGGATCTTGTCAAATGCTTTTTCAGCATCAATTGAGATGATCACGTGATTTTTGTCTTTGATTCTGTTTATATGGTGAATTACATGGATTGTTTTTCGTATGTTGAACCAGCCTTGCATCCCTGGGATGAACCCGACTTGGTCATGGTGTATAATTTTCTTGATGTGGTTTTGAATGCGCATTGCTAGTATTTTGTTTAGCAGTTTTGCATCTAAGTTCATCAATGATATAAGCCTATAGTTTTCTTTTCCTGAGCTATCTTTATTTGTCTTTGGTATTAATGTGATGTTGGCTTCATAGAATGTGTTTGGGAGGGTCCTGTTTCTTTCTATTTCACGGAATAGTTTGAGGAGTATTGGGATTATCTCTTCTATAAATGTTTTATAAAATTTACTTGGAAAGCCATCTGGTCCTGGGATTTTGTTTGATGGTATACTATTGCTGTTTCTATCTCTTTTATTGCTATTGGTCAGTTTAAGTTTTCTATATCTTCTTGACTCAATTTAGGAAGGTTATATGTGTCTAGAAATTTGTCAGTTTCTTCTAGATTTTCCATTTTGTTGGAGTATAGTTTTTCAAAATAGTTTCTGATGATGCTCTCTATTTCCATACTGTCAGTGATAATATCACCATACATCTTTAATTAGAATTAAAACCCATTTTTACTTCTGTAAGGTTCATTAAGACGGTGATGGTAATTCCTACTTAAAGGTCCTAAAAAGAATTAAGATAGTAAACATAATGGATATATATGATCTGTTTTTGCTATTATATGCCTTAATTATATTTCACTTCTTAAATATTAAATTACTTAAATGTAACATTAAATATTAACTTCAGAATTCTTGCATACATTCATTTTATTTTGGAACCTCTCCAAGAATTTGTTGTTCATGTGTCAGTTTACTTTCGTCCTGCCCTGGGGAAACACAGCTGTGTTTTCTAGTCACAAGTATGTTAACTTTAAGTGTTTATTAAATATATGTGTGTATGTATATTTATACATATATATGTATAAACTAGTCACAGCTAGTTTTCTGAGTCACAAGTATGTTAACTTTAAGTGTTTCTTAAATATATGTGTGTATGTATATTTATACATATATATGTATGTGCATATGTCTAAATATAACCTGTCATGCATATACTTAAAACAATTTCTCTCCTACTGTTTTATTATATCTATAAATATACCGCCTTTTTACTAATTAAACACTTTAGTGAGAAAATGAGGGAGAAAGATGAAAAAAAATATCAGCCACCATTCCTTGAGACATATCATTGACAGACCATAGAAAAAGAACAAAACGGTCTGTGGAACACTACAGCCTGAAACCAACCATTAGCAAACCAGTGTCTTTCAAAACTGAAGGGTCACTCAGGGGGTGGGGCAGGGACACAAGGACTCACTACAATCTGATATTTCCAAGCAGCTCAAGAGGAACATCCTACAGAACAGTATTTTCTTCAGTGACATTTTGTTAACTTATGAGCCACAACTTATGAGCTTAAATTGTGGTTGAAGTTTTAAGCAGAAACCTGTAAATGAGTAGCTTAGTGTCTTAAAACCATATATTTAGCCAAATAAAGGTGTAGCCGCATAATGTCTCTCTTTAGAAGTCAAAATTTTAAGAGCAAAGGGTTGGACCACTTTTCAGCATTTCTTGCAAGTGTGTTGAGGCTTCTTTCTTCTTATTTTCTGCCCCCAAATATTATTTTCCTAGCTTGGTTTATATTTGCCACCCTTGAATGTGAAGACTGTGGCAGTGGTTTTAATAACTCAGGAATACTCACATGCTTCCACCTTGGAGCTATTCTAAAGAGCAACCACAGTTCCAGAAATAAGCAAAGCAAACAAAAACAAAATAAACTAATACGATGGCTTTCAGATTGCAGGTAGTAAGGTTACTGGTAAAACAATGTTTGGCTTTACAAATATATTTCCCTCATCTTTAAAATGCAAATATAATTAGACATTTTTGCTTGGTTTTATTTTGGTACCCTCTGAATGTCAATGGGAGGTCAGAAGGGGAGACTGCAAGAAGACTCTAGAGTACTGAAAGATCTTTCCTGCCTGCCCCCAAGTTCTGACCCCAGGAAGGGCTCATCCTGTGGGTCCAATTTCCTAGTCTTCTTTGAAGAGGAAATACCACCAGTATTTCTTTCATTTAGGCTTTCCCACCCTCATTTTTTATTCTTTCTGAGTACTCCAAAACTCCAGAGGTTCTTGCTATTATCATCTTTCTAAAGACTAAAAAAGAATGAGACATTTATTTGTTTAGTCATTCAATAGCATCTGGAGATCATCTGTGAAGACAGTCACCAAGTTCTAGCCTCTAAGGATGTAAAAGAGATGAAGAACATAATCTGAAATTTGCCTTCTAGTGGGGGAAATACACATTTAAAATATTCACATATTTAAATACTCATACATTTAAAAAGTTACTTCACAATACAAATGCATGAGGTAGTTGAGAACATGGTGGCCAATGGAAACCAGTTTGTCCAGAAGGATGACTTTGGGCATGGCCAGTCTGGCAGGTGTGGAAACTAAACTATCTGAAGGGCAGGCCTTATTGAGTGAGGAATCATTGATTTTTCAAGAAACAAAAATCCTCTTAAGCTACATAAAGAAAAGTAAACTTAACTATAGTAATAATACTATGGAAATAAAATGCCAGAGGCAGTCTCTGTCTCTCTTTCCATCATGTGATATCTCTGCTCTTGCCTATTCTCCTCTCTCTCTCTCTCTCTCTCTCTCTCTCTCTCTCTCTCTCTCTCTCTCTAAATTAGCTTCTTCCACAAAGTTCTTTGTTTCTGCTGTTCCTTAAATGCATCTTTAATACACCTTTTTTGGAGGGTGGGGGTGGGGGATAGCCAGGATCCTAACTTCAATCTAACATTGTGTTAATGTGCCTACAATAAACTCATGGGTTCTAATGACACAAATATGTCCTTCTGCATTGCTTTTTCTAGAAGCACCCAGAAACCCAGATGTACAAAGGGAGAAGCCACGGAGTAAAATTGGATGTAGAGCTTGCTAAGGGTATAGAGTGAATGTGGTGAAAATTAATGGAAAAAAAAGGCTAGTAAATGTATAGAAAGAAGCCTGACATAGTAGTGCACGCCTGTAATCCCAGTACTTATGAGGCTAAGACAGGAGAATCACAGGTTCTAGGACAGCCTCAAAAACTAAGAGAGATCCTCAGCAATTTAGCAAAAACATGTTTCAAATTTTAAAAAAAAAATTAAAAAGGGCTAGGGATGTAACTCAGAGGTAGAATGCTCCTGGGCACAAGTCAAAGAGACAAAAATGTAATGGAAAAGGAGAAAATCTAGGAACTTCGTCAGAGATATTAGGTCAATAAAAAGGTATTTGATTTTCCATTTAACTAGATTTCTTCTTATAATTAGCTTACACACACTATTTCTTGCTGGAAAAATTTCTGTACTAAATTTATGTGTAGCAAGGAATTTCCCAGGTAAATCAGCTGTGTTGGAGACAATGTTGTAAGAAGTGTGTGTGTGTTGGGTGGGGGGGAAGTATCCTGATGGCAATTGTGGTACATGCTTAGGAGTAGACAGATTTATTTTATGTTAGCTGAAAGGTGGGAAGAAATGATATCCCATTCCCTTATCCAGTAGACAAGTAATGATGAACCTAACATTCTGGAAGACAATTGTCAGGTTGACTGGGTATTAGTTTAAGAATGGTCAGCTAAGGATATTGAACTTTAAGCGGAGAGAAGAATCTGTAAACAAAAACATCAGCTCTGCTCTTAAATAAGATGGATGAAGAGTCTATACAGATGGATAATGTCAATTTTGAGCAACAATTTCTGAGGCTTCTATGGAAAAATTATTCCCGAGTATTGTAGGAGCATCCGCGGCCTTGGAGTGCTTTCTCTATCACACAGACACACACATCTAAAGTTTTTATTTATTCCCATAAGTCATTCAGGGTAATCACCAGTAGTGCCTGTGTAGAAGTCTTGAATTTGAAGACACAGGTTCCCAGGTAGCTGCACATGGCGCCAGCCCTGGGTGCGTAGGCAGCAGAAGCAAGAGGTTAGACCCAAGGTGAAGGAATCTATTGATGATGTCTGTACTTCCATCAGGTGATGAAGTGAAATAGACCAAGGCCAGGACCTTGATGTGAGGACCCTGTGCTGTTGTTGCTCAAAAGGAATTGGTGAAGAGGGTTCAGCAATTATTTCTGACTACAAATTGCATGAGACAAAGCTAAATAGTTAAGCCAGCACTCTGGACATTCTGTACACCAATGGGCCAGACATTCATTTAACAGGCCAGACACTAAGTCAGCCATAGGCTTGGAGGCAGTGCTCTTCTGGAGACTGATATATTTCTATTGCAGAATTCCTAGTCCTTGGCATGCAGTGTTTCCTAAGGGTTATACTTGAGGTACAGTCTCATTTTCCCAGATGGTATGGTTTTGAATCAGATGAATGAAACTGTGAGAAATATTAGCTCAGGGCCACAAATGGTTTAGTTTTAAGCCATAGGGAGGTAGTTCTGCCTTTACTGATGCATTAGAAGTCTTAAAGGTGGGAGGAGCGCACAGAGCAGTTGCTTCTAAACAGTTTGATACCGAAATCCTGAAGGCACACAGTGAGTACTGGTAGCAGTATGGCATCCCACCATGATGCGCTGAGGCAAGAAGCTCAATTGAGAGGCTCAGCAGTATTCTGAGGCCCTGGCCAGTATGAGGATCGTCAAGCACAGTCCAAGGTCCGGCCATAGCTGTGCGGGGAGAACCTCACATGGGCATTCTGTGATCAGACAGGAAAGAAAAATGACTGATAGAACAGTGAAATCAAGAACTACAACTTTCAATGCTTGGCTTCATCTCAGGAACTGAACGCTTCATAGCTATGGTACAGAAAAATACAAAGATGGGAGTGAGGAAAACATCTTCCAGTGATGAGTCCTCCCTTGTGGTGGCCAGATACTTCCCACAGGGAATGTTGTCAATCAGAGCTTCTTCAAAGAGAATGTCCTATCTCCAAAGAAGTAACTCAAATGTACATGTCAAGTGTAACAGGAAGGTGGGAGACTTAAGAATGTGGCTATGAAGTACCTAGAACAACAAAACCCAGCCATAGGTCTCTCCCTGTGGATGTATATGCTCTTGTGTGTGGTGCTCACGAGCATCTCCTGTATACACATTTGGATATACAAATAGGAGGGAATTCATTCTTATCAAAAGAATGGACATCTGAAGCATTTACCTAGATGGTTACCTAGACCACAAATATTTTGGCATGAATTTTTTAAAATTTTTTGTTATTTTTTAAAGTAAACATTTTTTGTATCTTTCTTACTTCTTGTATCCCCCTTGGACATTTAATATTCCAAATATTGATAATCCAGGGGTGGGAAGGGAGAAGTCTCAAAGGTGACTATGAATATAAATGAAACAGGAAACTTTAAATACTATGGCAGGTCCAAATATTCTCCTGGAATTAGGGCAATTGTGTTAAGGCACAGTTTTCAGAAATAGACTAATGAAATTTTTTTTTTCTCCAGAGGAATATGGGACAAAATACTCTGGAATATTGAAGATCTACAAGTTGAATACATTAACACTACATAAATTATTGTGTATATTTAGTCACTGTCCCACAATTTGTGCCAATGAAAGTAAGCTAATAGTTTTGGAAAACTTAAGAACTGGATTCATACCAAGTGCTGTGTGCATGTAGTTCATATCATTTTGAACCTCACTATGATGTATAATTACAAAATACTAATTAAAGTATAAAAAAGACCTGCCTTTCAAAAAAAGAAACTAGGAATAAAATTAAAATAGATAATTTCAAGTCAGGCATGATAGCACATGCCTGTAATCCCAGTACTTGAGAGGCTAAGGCAGGAGGATTATAAGTTCAAGGCCAGCCTAAGGAACTTAGTAAGGTCCTCAGCAACTTAGTGAGACCCTGTTTCAAAATTAAAAAATAAATAAATAAAAATAAGAAGGGCTGGGGGTGTAGCTCAGAGATAGAATGCCCCTGGTACAACACACATACACACACACACACACACACACACACACACACACACAGATAAATGATCTCACACTGCTATGAACTGAATATAGTTAGTCTCCTCCAAGAACTAACACTGAAATTTAATCCTCATTGTGAGGTAGTAAGAAGGTAAGAACTTAATCTGACTATGGTGTTTAGAGGTTAGACCTTGGACATGATAAGGATTAAATAAGTTATCAATGGAGAGCCCCCCTGATTGAATGATGTTGGTTTTATAAGAAGAGGAAAAGAGCAGAGGATATACCCATGCATGCTACCTCTTTCTCATCATGTAATGCCCCAGGGCCCTGCTACCCAAGAATGCATTATCAGATGTAGGCCTTGGGCCAGAACTGCAAGCCAAAATAAATCTCTTTTCTTTATATTTTTCCTAGGTAGTAGTATTGTGTTATTAACAAAAGAAAGTGGATTAATACACAACCATATCTACGTATGCTTGGAACAGCTTCCAAGTGACTGAAATTCATGAGCAAAATTCAGAACATGGCACTCCAGAATACATTGGTTTGCTTGTTTTTCATGCCTTTCTTACTGAGGTAAATACTACATAAATTAACTTTTTGGAAGTATACAATTCAGAGGTATTTAGTAATTCACAATGTTGTACAAGCATCATCTCTACATAGTTCCAAAACATTTTCATTACTCCAAAAGGAAACTCCACCACCACTAAATGCTTAATGCTGTTTTTGTATTCAAGTTCTCCCTTCCTAAACATACTCCCAATTTCTTTCCTATCTGTGTAATTCAAACAGGTTATGGTGAAACTGAATATATATATATATATATATATATATATATATATATATATATATATATAATATTTTTACCACATTTTCCTAATACTTTGTTGGCGCACGCTTGTTGCCTCAGTTTCTTTTTAGTTCCCTGTCGACCGCACTGAGAGCTTAACACAAATAATAATAATACAAAAGACAGACAGGACAGGCGCCACAGACAGACACAGACCTCGCGAGGAGAATAATGTTCAACTTTATTAGGCGAAGATAGGGTTTTTATATGCTTGGAAAAACAAATGTGACCCCGAATACGTGGGAAACAGTCATTATCTCAAAAATTCCCCAAGACCAGGTGGAGACAATCAGGCTCTGAAGAAACCTCTGTTATTTTCTTGGAGTTATTTATGCTTTATTTAGCTACCCCCTTACAGGGAAAAGCAGGCAACACAGACTACAAACTTTTACACTAGTTTTCTCAGGAGTAACAAACTTTATCACCTCCAAGGTTATACATGCACAACGGGCACTACAGAAACTGGCTGAGTTTCTAATGGCTCAAATGGCCTTGAGCAATCATCTTAGCTCTCTGAGTCTTTAGAATTTAGTAAAAGTT
>PVLC010029679.1:7059-20160 GCA_004027655.1 Graphiurus murinus
TTTTTTTTTTTTTTTTTTTTTTTTTTTTTTTTTTTTTTTTTTTTTTTTTTTTTTTTTTTTGTACTGGGGATTAAACACAGGGACATTCTAACTCTGAGCTATAACCCTTTCTATGTTTTATTTTGAAATGGAATCTCGCTTAGTTGCTGAAGGTCTCACTAAATTGCTAAGGCTGGCCTTGAACCTTCAATCCTCCTGTCTCAGCCTCCCAAGTATTAGAACTACAGGCCACTGTACCCCACTTGTACATACATTTTTTTAAATGAGAGATGTGTTATCCACACAGCCATTCATTAAATACCTTTTGTTGCATACATACTGAGTGTTGGTCTGGGGCTAGAGCTGTGAGGTAGAGAAGCATGAAGTAGCATGATTTCTACCTCATGGATTACCTAGCATGTGTGTGCTGAGGTATGAGGGGTAGATCCCACACTGGTTAACAGGCAACTGCGATGCATAATGATAATGCCAATGAACAAGAAAGCACTAACTGAATTAGGAATGGCACCTAGCCAGGTTTACATCACTAGAGACTATCCAGATGCAAAAAGAGCTAGACAGAAATTGAGAAAAAAGTAGCAATAAGGCAGATAAAACAGGGCCTGAGAGAAGAGATTTCCAGATAAAGAGCTAAATAATGTCTTAGTTGTGATAAAAAATAAGGTATATTTGCTAATTTCTGTTATATTGTGCTATATTAATTGCATTTATAAATCTGGTGACATGAAGTCGGAGTAGAAACCTCTATTGGCTTGTTTCCTCTGTGCTGTCAGAAGATGCGATCCTACTTAGTTTAAGGCAAAAGTTATGGGATCCTGAAATGCCACGTACAGGTGAGAAAGTACAAGGTATAGGTAGTGACCATTGTTCCACTTAAGGTCTGGATGCAGAAAGTCATGAAAGATTTTAGCTACCATCCTAACCCTAAGAACAAAGAAAATCTACAAAATCATAACTCTCCTCTTTGAGTTGGTTTTTTTTTTCCACTCATCAGATAGCAGAAAATACAAAGAAAGCAAAAAGAACCAAATACAAATCAATATCCCTTCCTAAGAGAGAAGATGCCTGTAGTTGGTTGCATTCCTTACTGAGTTGTGGGAGGGAAATATGCCATGGATATTCAAAAAAAAATAAGAAAAAATGAGTATGGCAGCTGACAACAAACTTGCTCTCCGAGGCTAGAACATGTCTTGCTAGGGTGGAGGGAGTTCGAAGTGTTAAGCAAACGGGCCCTTGAAAAGTGTTTGCATATTGGGCTTTTCCTTATGGGACATTCCATTGGCACCCAGATGCCATGATATCTGGAAATCCAAGTTAGACATCTAGATTGAGAGCTCATATGAAGAGACCTTGGAAAATGAAATACAATGTGAAAATGGAGACTATAAGGCTCCCAAAATAAGACAGAGTCCATCTTCTAACTTTCAACCCAGCCCAGCTACCAACCGAATTCGGCCATATGAGTTGTCTCAACCAACATCATGTGGAGTAGAATTGCTTTGTCTCCCCCAATCATGATGAATACTGATTGTTAACCCACTGTTTGGGGATGCGTTGTTACACAGCAATAGATAATCGATAAACCAGTTGAACTTTTCATTGCACATACGATATGAGTGATAAATTAGAATCACAAGGAGGTTTAGCTACATGACAAGTATGAATCTAACCACACACTTTTTTCCAAGTGCTTATAAGTTGTATGCTGATGTCTAGGGGCAGGATAGAAGAACTAAGAGAGTTCCTTTGGAGACACCCAAGTATTTTCCAAATATAAGTCAGTGTTCTGGCTGAGGAGAGGTGGCAGGCAGGAATGTTGAGATAACTATGATGCATTTTGAACTTTCATTAAGTGTAAGGCAGTGGCTAGCTAAGGTTGAGTGGGCAGAAGAGGCATCTTAAAAAGGAACACAAGTTTAAAATCAATGACCTAAGATTCTATGGAGAGAGGCTAAAATAACAAGAGTAAAACTCAGAGTAAGACAAAGTAAGGAAATGAGAAGTAAGAGTAGAAGAACAAGCTAGAAAAGAAATGAAAGAGAAGAAAAAAATTAACAAAGCCCAAAAATAGTTCTTTGAAAACATCTACCAATTTGATAAACCCTGAGTTATTCTTATCAAGAAAAAGGAGATAATGAAAGAAAAAGAGATGAATATGATCTACCACTATTAGGAATGAAAGAGTGACTATCACAAGGAATCCTTCAAACAGTAAAAAATAACAAGAGAATATCATGAGCAATGTTATGCCAAAAAAATGTTATTGGATAAAACTATTTTTTCCCCTCGGGAGTCTGTCTTTTTTAGTATGCTTTTGAGCAGGAGGCTACTAGGGATTATTCTGTTCAGTGTCATGTGATGAGTAGGTTCTAGTCTGTCCATCCCAGTGATTTAAATGGGGGATGATAAAAAGGCGGAAGGATAAGAGCCCTAGATTTACGAAACTACAGCTCATCCCATGTTGCTGCCATCCCACCAGGTACATCCTCTGAGTAGAGTTTCCACTCTTAAATATTTGGGAAGAAAGAATGTGGCAGAAGGCCAGCTTCCTACCTAGTAATGCCATCATCTCTAGACCTCTGGAGGGAGAAGGGAAGGAGGAGAGGAGGTCACTCTGTGACTGCTTTCAGTTCCCCTCTTCCCAGAAAGGCTTTTGTGCTCCTCTGTTATTACCTGCAGGCACTGCTGGCAAATTTCTGTAGCGAGGGATAGGCTTTGAACATCCAAGGAAATGGAGAAGAGGCAAAAGCAGAGCTTAGAAACGGCCCTACATCCTCTCACTGACTCTGGCAGCCTGCCGCCTGAGACTGCGGCCAATACGCCCACAGTTTAAGACTTAGCCTCGCCCCCTCATTTTACAGTGTCTTCAAGTTGATTTCTCCATCTTGACAGGAATCAGAAAAAAAACACTTTGAATTCTTTCTGGAAACCCTGTGCTTCACAGCCTTATTATTTTTGATCACCGTCCAAAGTAGAATTCCCTCCTGTCAGCTCTGCTCTCCCACAGTCTCATCTTCATTCTGCATTGAGCCTCTTTCCTTCAAACCAATGGCACTGCCTCTGTTTACTGTGTCTTGGAGAAACTCCTCTCAGAGCTTTACAACATCCTCAGTCTCGTCCAACTCCTTGTCTTCACTGAATCCTGGAGGTACCCCAAGTACACAGCCTCCCTGGCAGCCTCTCAAGGTCCAACACCCATTCTCCATCTTCATCAGCTTTGGGTGCTCAGATCAGCTTTGCCCTTGGTCCCCAGGGCCACTATTCAGATCTTTGTTCTTCCTGCTTCAGGCAAAAATGTCTGTTTCTTTAAGGATCATCCCCTCTTATTCCCCGTCACATTGGCAAACCATTGTTTTCCCCTGCCATCTTCTCCGGGGATTTCAGCATCTATGTGGGCAGCCCATTCATGATACCATCCTTCTAGTGCCTTTGTCCCCTCCATTCCAATATCTTCAACTCAGCACCTCAGGTAGTATTTAAGTACAAATAATCACAAAAATTATATTTGTTTATTAAGCGCATACCACATACCAGGAAATATACTTAATATTTCACATCAACTAGGCATGGTGGTACACGCCTGTAATCCCAGTATTTGGGAGGCTAAGACAGGAGGATTGTGGGTCTGAGGCCAGCCTCAGAAACTTAATGAGACCTGAAGGAACTTAACAAGACTCTGTTTCAAAATTTAAAAATAGGGCTGAGAGTGTGGCCCAGAGGTAGAATGTCCCTAAATTCAATCCCTAGTGCCAAAGAAAGAAAAAAAATTTCATGTGATTGTCTTATTTAACTCTGACAGCATTACTATGAATTGCATACACTTGTTGACTATATCCATTTTCCAAAGGAGAAAACTCAGTTTGGGGAGTTTAGATAACTTGTCCAAGGTTGGCCACACAGTTTACAAAAAAAGGACCAAGATTCAGGAAAATTTGGGCAGGAAGAGAAGGAAAGGACACATAAGTTTCAAAGTCAAAAATTTATCAAGTTTTATTATATTTTCTACACTCTTTTCTCTTCCCTTTGACACTGAAGAAAGGTGAAGAGTTGATATACCAATAATTTGGAAACTCCTGACTCAAAAGCAGCTGGATACATTGTTAAGATGACAAGTGAAATCTATCATTTTTTTTTAAAGTATAAAATACAAGCTGGGTGTGGTGGCCCACACTTGTAATCCCAGTATTTGGGAAGCTGAGACAGGAGGATATCAGGTTCAAAGACAACCTCAACAAGGAGTGAAACTCTCAGCAACCTAGCAAGACACTGTTTCAAAATAAAAATAAAATAGGGCTGGGAGTGTAACTCAGAAGTGGAATGCCCCTGAGTTCAATCCCCAGTACTACAGAGAAAAGTATAAAACACAAATCAATCTGCTTTTATCTTTGTTAACAAGGCTATTTTGCTAGAAATTCTTGGTGCTGCCCCAGTTATACCGGAATATTTATGGAAGTTGAGTAAAGTTGGTCCAAAGATAGTTAACACAACCTAACCAACGTGCTGAAAAAGAAAATAAATGTCTTATAAACGTTGATTCATAAGAGCATTATAAGATATCTTGTTTTTACTCTTTTTCAAAAACAATGATGTTTTATTCTATAAATTTAACCTTCTATTGGCTTTCAAGCATTATTTAATGACCACATCTCCATAATATTTACACACAGTGGCAAGAAATAACAGAAAAAGAAAATCATTTATATATTTCTTCAAAAATGCCCAAACCAACATATATTTCAATATACAAAAGCTTTCATTAAGTCTCTTCTGGAGAACCCTGACCAATAGTGTGTGTGTGTGTGTGTGTGTGTGTGTGTGTGTGTGTGTGTGTGTGAATTTTGTGTTGACATAACAAAATATCTGAGACTGAGTACTTTATAAAGAAAAGAGATTTATTTGACTTATGATTTTGGTGCTGGAAAGTCCAAACATCTGGCAAGGGCCCTCTTAATCTTTACACACAGTGAGGCTACCATTATTTTCTTTTGCTCCCCTTTGTGCCATTTTGTGGCTTCTTAATAGTAAAAGTGCCAGAATATATGAAATTATCAAATAAGAACAAAGATATATCCTCCTAGCCAAAGGAAACAAGAAGGATGGTGGCTAAGTAATATTTAGACTCAATAATATAGTTGCAAAGACAAAAACAAAAACAAAAACAAAAAAAACAAATCTATCCTATCTAAAAAGAAGCAGAATATAATAATTTCTAAAAAAACATGCTGGTCACTGATGGTATACATGGTTTTGTAGAGTGACTACCCTTTTCAGAGTTAATAGTCATTCAATGAAAAATTTAAGATGTTAGCAATTACAGCTCTAACTTCATCATTATTAACAGAATTTATTCATCAACATTGCCTCTTAATTTTTCATTATTGTCAGTCTTGAAATACATTGCAATTCTCTTTTTGCCAAATTAATCTTTATGATGTACTGAAAAACTACAATGTACAATTCATACAAAATCTGAATTTAGGAAAATTACAGATATGGATGATAATATTAAGAGCCTCTTAATATTATTTCTTAGGCCAAGGCCTCTCATAAGCTTTAAAAGGTCTTAATTAACTTGCTACTTCAGGTCAAACAGACCCAATAAAGTATGTAAAACTAATGTGAATGTCTGCAAATAATGTTCTTAAGATGGGGCCAAAACAACACAATAGTTCTCCCAATTACTCATTGGTATACCACCAGCACTTATTCATTTCACAACTGTTAGTTAAGCACTGTGTGCCTGCCAAACCCATTATTCTAGGTCCTGGGGATGAAAGAAATGAACAAGCACCCAGAGAGCCTGCAAAACTACTATTTATTGAGTGTCCTAGTATATATAACATATGAACAATTCATTTGAATTGTGAGACTAAAACAGACCTTATTATAAATTAATAATTCTTGTTGTTTTTTCTATATTTTCTACTTGAACATTGAAAGTTTAAAGTGTGTAGAAATGATGTCTTGTTAATAGTCTTGTGCACGTATTAGAGGTAATTGCATTGTTCTATCAAGTATTTGAAGTTCTTGAGGTTTGTTATTCAAATGCTTCCAGAGTCAGCTAACAGATTATTAACCAGCTTCTCCACTCTGCCTCAGGCAAAAAGCTAAACCTAAGTCAGTCCTGTGAGATATTTTACTTTAATAAAAACATATATTTGTACATACACACACATGTATATATGTGTATATATTTCACAACTGTTAGTTAAGCACTGTGTGCCTGCCAAACCCATTATTCTAGGTCCTGGGGATGAAATAATGAACAAGCACCCAGAGAGCTTGCAAAATTACACATATATACGGGTGTGTGTATGTGTGTGTATATATATATATATATATATATATATATATATATATATATATACACTAACTGTCCACTGAAGAATTCTAGAAACTGATCAAGTGTAACAAAATTCCTATTTATGCAATTAATTAACATGTCTTAAATAAATTGCCAATTCCAAGTCTGGGGTAGGAAATATCCCTGAGAAATATAAACTATCTTAACCCATCAGAAATCAAGGAAGTTATCACCAGGACTCAATAGCCAACTTGAAGAGGACAACACTGGGCAAAGATGGGACAATATAAATGTCAATAAAGAAAAGAATTGAATGGGTTGCACCTTATCAAATATGTTAAATTCATCAGTCCGTAGTAAATTTTTAAAGTCATAGGATAATAGAGAACAAATTTATTGTTTTAAGTAATTGTTATAAAAGGGGAGGAGAATTTAGACTTGATAAAAGAGAAAAGGATTTATCCTACCTTTCCTATATGAATTGAAACATGGGGCAACCAAACAATTGAAAAGGGGAAATATTTCTTTATAAAAAAAATTTTAAGTGTGAGATGAAAATGAAATTATAGAATTACAATATGTTTATTTAAATTAATAAATTAAGGCATTAAGCTTCCACAACTGCTAACATTAAAGAAAACCAAAACAAGGTGCGCTGTACTTTCTGAGGTAAAAAATAGCACCAGCTCTCGTCTTGCCAAAGTGTTAAAACATGGGTCTGATCATTTCTCTGAGTCCATCTGCAATCTGCAAAAAACAAGGAACAAGTTGAACTGCAAACTAAGTTTACCAGGTAATCAATGAACTTCAGATGGTGGGAAATTCTAGAGTTCAAACAAAATAGCTGAGTTGTTCAGAACATAATTTGTAAGTGAAAGACAAGAATGAACGAGGAACTTGTAGACTAAAGGAGTCTCAAGCACATCGCTTTTTTAATTTGGCAAGACAACTATTTTATCCAGGAATGCACCTTGGAGGGAGAACCATAAAGAAATACAAGGAAATGACTACATGATAAAAGTCCAGGGTTTCTTCAGGGGAGGGTAGGAAAATATGTTTGAGATGTGGGATACAGAGGGGCTTCTAAGAGGCTAGTAAAGTTCTATTTCTTGACCTGGGTGGTGATTATAAGAGTTTTCACTCATTATCTATACATTTATTTTACATAATTTTCTACATCAGCATTTTTAAACACTTCACACAGAAGACAGTAGAGAATGAATCCTATGATTTTGATGTAAAATTACTCTTGAATTTAAGTAGTTCACAATCGGTACCATCATTAATTTCCAAAGATAAGCACTAAGTGAAATCACTTGCCCAATCAGACAAGTATTTCCAATCAGGAAATACTTATGAAGAACCAATAGCCGGGCGTGGTAGCACACGCTTGTAATCCCAGCATTTGGGAGGCTGAGACTGGAGGATCCGGGTTTGCGGCCAGCCTCAGCTACCTAGTGAGGCCCTCTGCAACTTAGTGAGACCCTGTTTCAAAATAAAGAATAAAAAATAGGGCTGGGGGCATAGCTCGGAGGTAGAATGCCCCTGAGTTCAATGCCCAGTACTGAAAAAAAAAAAAGAACCAATATATTCCAGCATTGTTTTAAGCTTCTCTCTGTCTATATTAAAACAATCTGTCTGTCTTGACATCACTAAATACTGAGATGTGGTTTTTTGTTTGTTTATTGTTTTGTTGTTGTTGTTGTGTATGCATGTAGTATGCATGTATGTGTAGTAGTAGGGATTGAATCCAGGGACAGTCATTCTATTTGGAGCTACACCCCCTCAGCCCTATTTAACTTTTTATTTTGAAACAGGATCTTGCTAAGTTATGCACTCTGGCCTTGAACCTGCCATCCTCCTGTCTCAGTCTACCAAGTACTAAAATTACAGGTATGCATCACCACGACCAGGCCAATGAGCTCTTGCTTTATTAATTCAGTAACTATTTGTTATGTTCCTTCTAGGTGCCAGGCATTGTGATTAACATATGAAAAGAAGACAGGTTCCCTGACTTCAAGAAGTCTATATAATCTCTGTCTTTGAATTAAGTGACATAATGAAACAGGTCCTCAGTAAGGTTAGCACCTTACTGAAGTAATATATGGTATATTATCTTATTTCCATCTCCATTAATTCTTATTTTGTGTTAGATGGAATTGTAAAGAGTAAAGTGTAAAGAGATTAAGTGACATGCCAGCTTAGAAAGAGAGTCAGTATTCAAGTTAAGTCAGTCTAATTCTGTAATCAGTGTTCTTAAGTGTGTGCCAAAGGCTTCTCAAACAAAGATTCTAATTTTCTTGGGGATACTTGATAATATGCCAGGACTACAAAGAAAAATCACAGGATTATCATGGAACATTTTCCTGGAGTGAATTGTACTAAATTGTAAATAATTTAAAACATGCTTAGTACTACCATGCATTTCAGATTGTTACACAAGACCCAAACACAATTTTAACACAAAGCCCAGGATGACACATTACCTCACTCTAGAAGGTCAGGGATTAGTCTTTATTACTCATGGCAAGTCATATTTGCTTCTTCCTATAACTCCCTGTCCCACCTACTTTAGGAGGATAACTATATTCCTCCCCAGGTCTAGTCAATTAAAAAACTAGTATTACTAATTACCAGTCATTGTTAATTTACCCTAATGAGATCCTTGATGATTCAGTTCTCCAAATATATTAGTTAGGAGGGTCTAAGAAAATGAGTAAAGTATCTGAACTAGCAAGCCTTTCGTTATTGTACTTAGTTGAACGCCTAAGTAGATGTGTTGTTTAAAGAATGTGTTTAAAGGAAGACTTTTTTTTTAATGGAATCTGATGGTTTACAAGTGGTAGAACTAAACTAGCCAAAATAAGCTATGAGCTTATCTGCATTGAGTTGTTAGGTTTTTTATTCTTTGCTGCCAGATTGTGGGGACTTGGATAAATCCAAATCTACGTGGACACCCAAAGGTATCCATAAGTAGTCATGCAAAATAAAACCATGAGCGACACAAAAGTATTGCAAGTATCAAATCCCTTTTGGAACAAAGAAGGCAGAAGTCTTTACCTGGTTCTGGCTACAGACCCCTCCAGGTACACAGTTAAGTACACTCTGGGTTGTGTCAGTGACTGGTGGCAAGTGGGGCAGGGGGATGAGTCATAAGTCCCCACTACCAGGACAGCCATCCAAAGAAAATTTTGTGCCAGGAGTGAACAAGTCATTGACTGGGAAGTGATGCAGAAGCTTTGAGAGCCAAAAGAGTTTAATCAAGCTAAGACTCAAACTAGAAAGGGCAAGCCAAGCAGACAGAGGTCGAAGAAATGGATTATAGGTTAAAACTGGGCAGTCAAAGATGAGGTTAAGAAGCCAGAAGAAGGTGAAGGTCGGGGCAGAAATGGAATTTATCACAGCCCACCAGAACCATGCCAAACAATAGGCAAGGACATCTAGACCCTTAAACTGAAATACATATATATGTATATATATATACATATATATGTATATATATAGTTATGTAATATAGCTTTTATATGCACACTAAAAGTAGCCCTAAATTTTTAACGAGCATGGCTAGTGGAAAAGACTCTTCTTTTTTGAAGGTCAAAAAGGAAAAAAAAAAAAAACAAGATTGTAGATGAAAATGGAAGCTGAAAGGTCAGTTTTTGTCATATGATGAAGAAACACATTCTATCCTACATGGCTTTATAAATCCAAGAAGAAAAAGGAAAAATTACACTGCTTCATGTTAAGTAAATACCTCAAGAGGCAATAAAATTAAAAATAGTTGCTTCTCTTTGAGAAAGTGAGGTTAGTTGGCTGGTTGATTTTAACTTCTCAGTGTCCGGACTATGCCCCGCATACAGAGGGGTCTCAATGCACATTTGACAAATAAAAGACAATTTTGTGTGTCTGGCCGATGAATCATTTCTTTGTCATTATTTCTCAGTGAAATTTCAATCTCTTTCTGATCTGAAATTTCTTGTAAATTACAAGTAGATTTTTCACTGTGAAATTTCTATATGAAAATAATCAAGGCAGAAAGATTGTATTCCATTCAATTCATTTCCAAAATGGTACAAATATAAACAGAATTGTCCTATACAGATATTCCTTTTATATATACTTTTTTTTTTTTTTCCCGGTACTGGGGATGGAACTCAGGGGCATTCTATCTCCAAGCTACACCCCCAGCCCTATTTCTTATTCTTTATTTTGAAACCAAGTCTCACTAAGTTGCGGAGTGCCTCACTAGGTAGCTGAGGCTGGCCGCGAACCCGGATCCTCCGGTCTCAGCCTCCCGAATGCTGGGGTTACAAGCGTGCGCCACCACGCTCGGCTTATATATACTTTTATTGGCACATTGTAATTATACCTCATAGTGAGGCTCAGAGAGATAGAAACACACATGCGCACAGCACCTGACGTGATTTCCTCTGGATTCCATCTCTCCATATATATTAGTAAGATTGGTAGTGATACCTTCATACGTGGATATAGCATGAAAGATGCCATAAATCAAATAAAAAGTTGATATAAAGATGTTCTTTAGACATCAATATTTAGAAATGTCTTACTGGAGTTTCAAAACACAACATCTGGGTATTGCACTGTGGACAGAGATTGCTGCCTCAGAACCGCTCCTCTGTGGCTCCTGACTCTAGAGCCAACAGCAGGCAGAGTTACTTGTACAGACAGCAGCTCCAGTGGGACCACAGGAAGGGGGAAGCTACTGATTTGCAGTTTACACTTCATTTCAGTGTATTTGTAGCCAATGAACAGATAAAATGAATGTGATTTTACATTTGACTGTATGTGTTGCTTTAAATACATTATAATACAACAGGAGGGCAATGGCCAGAAATGAGAGGCCTGCTCTTGAAGGAAAGACTGCAGCAAAAAGTAATCTCAATCACAGAAATTTCTTTTAAGAAGCCAAGGACTATGAAAACTGAATTCTTAGTCTTTTTTGTTTTTTTGTTTTGTTTTTCGTGGTACTGGAGATTAAACCCAGAGACATTCTACCTCTGAGCTACACCCTTGGCCCTTTTTATTTTTTATTTTGAAACAGGGTCTCACTAAGTTGACGAGAGCCTCACTAAGTTGCTGAGGCTGGTCTCAAACCTGTGATCCTCCTGTCTCAGCCTCCCAAGTACTGGGATTATGAGCATACACCACCACACCTGGCTAATCCTTAGTCTTTCAAAGTCTTTCAATGAGCTGTGTGTTGGGAGGGTGGATTAAGTAGGGATTGAACCCAGGGACATTATACCTCTGAGATACACTCCCAACCCTATTATATTTTTTTTTTAATTTTGAAGCAGGGCCTCGCTAAGTCACTGAGGGCCTAGCTAAGTTGCTGATGCTGGCTTCGAAACTGTAATCCTGTCTCACACACATGTGCCACTACACATAGCCTCAAACAGCTTTTTCCCCCCAAAACTACACCATACTTTCTTTTAAAAATCACTCAGAATGAGAATAAAAATACTTTATTGTGGAAAGATTTCAATCTGGAGAGAGGTAGAAAATGAGTTATTTTCATTGTCATTCTTTGTTTATGTTTGAGAAAAATAAATTCTAAGGATACTTATGGAGAAACATATCACTCTAGGCAGTCAATTTGTTTAGAAACCAATGTGTCAGGAACTCCCACCTCCAGCCAAAATGGATTAACAGAGACCAGCTTACCCTCCCACCTATAAACTAGAAAACCAAACAAAATATATGAAAAAGAGTAGTTTTTAGACATAGTACAACCAGCAGTGTGAGCTTTGATCCCTGGGAAAATAGAAGCAAATATGGTGGGTCCTACTTGTTGCCTAGAAGAATCTCTAGGCTGGAGGGCAGAAAGGAAGTGATCCATAGAGATCAATGGTATCACTGGGTTGTAGAGAAAGATCCAAGTATAGGGAAGCCAACTAAGCTAGGATGTGTGGGAAAGAATACCAAAGAGGAGGGAGCTCGGAGTACAGAGGGGCCCCCTCCAGTCTTGACCATTACAATATGACTATCTTAGCATGTGTGAGAGAACACTGCCCCAAGCCAAGCGAAGACCCAGTAGACCAAACAATCTCCTGACATCACACACAAGGCAGGGAATATTTTGTGTTTCCACTAGCCAGATGAAAGACAACCTAATATCCAGAGCACTGGGTAGAGTTCTCAGATGAGCATCTATTGCCTTAGTGGTGAAACTATATTAGACCTAGATTAAATACTGCTCTAAACCTGCCCTAAGGAAGCTTAAAGCTAGTCTCAGAAGGACCAAAATGATTCCAAGGAACTTAACTGCATGCCAAAGCAAAGCTCGATACAATTTAAAGGAATATTACAAAACCTAGCACTCAATAAGATAAACTAAGTCTGGCCTCCAATCAACAATTACCAGTAGTAACATATGACCCACAACTGAGAAAAAATAATCAAAAAATAGAAATGAATCCAGAAATGATGCAGATGATGGACTTAACAGAAAGTGACATTAAAATAACTATTAAACTGCTTACTATTAAAACAATGATTCATGTTTACAAGAGGGAGAGGAAAACATGAACCTGAGGAGGATAAAAATGGGAGACTTTTTTAAGACTGAATGAGACTGCCAGAGATGAAAAATACTCTGTTTGAGGGGGGAAATGTCAGTACATTTCCAGGAAATTTGTTGTGGGACAAAATCCACACAAACCTAGTACAGAAATTCTGGCTTTCTAATCAAACAAGAGGATGATCTTCATTGCCATACAATTGTTTTCCAAAACTTCTGAGAATACATTTCCAAAAGCCAGAATTCCTGAAGCGTCTTG